>CAJVQA010005463.1:0-16114 GCA_910591915.1 Cetraspora pellucida | reverse complement strand
TATAAATAGCATTTATTAGCAATAGAGTAGTCTTTATTGTAATTATTTATACATGTAAAATATCTATAAAAGCACTATTTTCTGACCTTTCAAGAAAGTTAAGTGTTTTTATACATTTCAATAGGAAGTATCTTCATACATTTCATAGTTAATAAACTAAATACAATATTTAGTATCTTCATATACTATTTATTGTTGCTTCTGCCTTAAAATCCCAAATCATTCTGTATTTTGTTAAGTCTTGTGTAGACTTTTGTATAGAATCTGTCAAGTTATAGTCATTACACTATAGTTGAGCAACTTCTGTTATTACTGTAGTTAAAAGAAAAACTACAGGTTAATAACAGTTATATCTCAAATATTAGCTACTGTAAGTGCTATAAAAGTTTGATTCTTCTATGGTTTATGAGAATTGAAGAGGGGAAACCTAGATGTGAATATTTAAGTTATTAATTTAGCAGACTTATTATATTATATTATAATACAATAAGTCTTCTAAAGTAATAACTTAAATATTTGCTTCCAGGCTTTACTCTTTTATAGACTTTTATTTATTTTTAATTCTGACTTTTATACTATTAAATGAAATTTTTATATTTATAGCCTTTATATGAAATAAAAAGATCATAACCCAAAGTAGTTTATAAATAAAAATTTAATTTTGAAAATTAAAAAATAAAACTATATAAACTACATTATTGTAGAAATAAAATTTAATAAATATAAATAGCATTTCATCAATATAATTTAACAAGCAGTTGGAATAATAAGAATTATTAAAATAAAATTTAAAAATCTTAAGTGAATTAGTCTGCAACTTAATAAGCAGATATATATAAATCATCTATTTAAAAGCCTTTTAACAATTTTACTTTAATGGCAATCTTTTTAAATTTTTACTAAGAATTGGACCTGGGTAAAGATTTCCTTAACTAGTCCAATCCCTAATCATATGCCTTTAGAAATAATATGTCAGTTACAATTTTAATAAGATGCCCAAATAGTTTATACAGTTACTAAAATTTAAGAAAAAGTTATAATATACATATTTTCGATAAATAGACAAATTCACTATAAGGGGCTAAATCTTAGTATATAGCTTGTAAAATAAGAACACAAGAACAGTGTACTTTATTAAAAGTTAATGCCCTTTATTTTTTATGATTTTTAATAAATAATAATAATAATAATAATAATAATTATAATAATTATAATAATTATAGCAAGCATCATTATTACTATATGTAATCTCAAAATAAACTGTATTTTAAAAATAAAATATTTATATCAACTATTGTATTATAAGTAAATATAGAGAATAAAATAATTTAATATCTACATAAAACATTATATGATGAGATATAGTCAAATTCTAATTTGCATATGTGCAATATAAACTTTTTTCTATTAATAATAATTAGAATATGGATACTTGAATTGGCTTTGTTCATCCCTATAACATAAAAGAGTAATATTTATTAAACTGGTTGATAAAATATTTTTTATCTATTATACCTTGTTTATTACAGATTTATTCTATTGCCAATTAATATAAATTTGTTAACTTTTAATATAAAATTAAAATTCTTTGAATAAAGTGTTTCAGATTTAAACAGGTTTAAAATTAGGGTTGTTGGTACAAGCAAATGTTGGTAGTATATCACTAAAATTTTGCTTGCTAGTTATATGCAGTTGATGTTTACAAAGCATGTATAATGACTAACTCTATACCTTACAGGTAATTTTTTTAACATTTGTCCTTTTTAACATCTATCTAATATTGATAACATTAACTGAAATCAGCAAATAAATGTTTTCACTTAATATTATATTTAGGGTTTTGCAAGTGTCAGGTACAGTACCATTAAAACATAGTGACTGGAAGGAGTATGGGCACTATGTTTAATAGTACTGTGTCCAGACATTTGCATTATAATCTATAAAATGAGATAGAATGATTAGTAATTAAATATATGAATATACTTATACAGGATTAGCAACAATAATAAGATTGAATTCTAATCTTTAAGATGTATTTAAAAATCTTTTATATTAAAAGAAAATAAATTACAACAATAATTAAAAAAAATAATGAAATACTTATCTGTTATCTAAAAGTTTTTATTATTTAATTATATTTGTGTTTCATATTTCTCTAACTCAATATACTGTAGCCAGGTTATATTATAACATCAAAAGAAATTAAAGTACCTTGTATATAGTGCAGTTTCATCACTAAAACCTAATTTGCTGTTATGTTTAGTTTTATCAGTTTCATCTGCAAGCATGATGTTTCAAGATGTTTTAAGGCAAACAATTTATCAAAGCTCAAAATGTTTCACTACTGCAATCTATAGACCATATACAGTAATATTAAAATAGAAGAAATATGCTAAAAGAAGAGTTTCAACATAATAAAGCAAATTTCACAAGTTGAAACATTTTATTTTAGCCTAGAGATTCTATAAATAGAGATTAACAAATTATTATTATGACTAGAATTAATAAAAAGTATAAAATGAACTCAACCAGATATTATATGACCTTTTCAATATTCTTACAAACACCAAAGTGATTAATTTATAATATTATACTTGCAATTCAACAAAAAAAACTTTAAAATAAATCCAAAATGTCTAAATGGTATAATAGATTTGTTGTTAAAATGTCAGAAAAAAGATTATAAATAGGCAATAAAAAAGACAAATGCATTGTTTAAGAAATCAATCCAAATTTAGAAGTTTTAATTTTACATAAATGGCTCCAAGCAATCTTATTTAAAGAAAATGCTTCTTCACTCAGTAGGTATTACCATCAGAATAATGATAAGAAAGATGAATAGATTCCTTTATTACTTGGATATTTTATCTATTTTAGTATAAATAAAAAAATTTAGAAATTTAGTATTTTATATGATCAAACTTTTTGCCTTAAATTTCAGTAGCATAGTTATGACCTTGATTCAGATTTAGAAGAGCCATTAGCAACTGGTTTTGATTACTGCCTATTTAAAAATATAAGAGACCAATATGATCCAAATAATAGACATTCTTTATCTTATATACTTGGCTTTTTAGAAGCTGATAATAATATTTTTTTACAAGTAACTGTTGTAGCAAAAATATCCAAATATTTTTCCTAATTATAAACAAATTGTAAATGCATTGGAAAAAGAAAAACAATTGTGAAATAAATTAAAAAGAAAAACTATCCAAATAGATAAGATAATAAAGAATATATCAGATGTTCCAATAAGCCAAAATATATTTTTAGAACTGAAGGGTAAAACTTTATTTACAGAAGAAATTCAAGCATTGATATTAGCATAATATGAAAAACAACACAAAGTAAACAATCTTAAACAGAATATCGCTCATATAAAAAAATATATAGAAGAGCTAGAAAACAAATTAGAAGAAAAGACTAATAATATTAATAATGCAGACTTGTTAGAAAAAAGTGTCAAAGACACTATAGAATCTCCATGATGTTAATTTTTACAAACCAGTATCTTTTATTACTATTTACAAAGCCTTGTCTTGGATATAATAACACTAACCTTGCAAAGAATACTTGGAATATAACTGCAATTGGATTCCAGATTAAAAGTACAATAAAGTGCAAAAAATGTAATAATGTTTTCTATTATACAAAAGAAGCACAAGAAGTTCAGTTCATGAAAGCTATAGCAGCAGCAGAACTTGCAGAAAGAATATCCTATACTGCACTACAAAGTCATTAGCTATTATTAAAATTACAAACCAGATATATAAAAGTACATATTAGCAGTATCAAACAATGTACTTTTCTCCTCTTATAGCTAGTGCAAAATCTAGTACAGAAATGGCTTTACAAAAATGTATTAAATATGCATTAGAGCAATGCAAAAAAGTTCTATCTATAGGATTTGATTGTTCATAGTCTTATATATGAAATGAAACCAAGCAAGTGGTAAATTTATATGTTAGGAAACACCACCTAGTATAATAATTTATTTATAAATTTTCATTTAATCTGGAAATTAATATCAAATTTTTTTTTTATTATTAGATTATTTTCATAAACTGATTGTTGCATTTTATATAACAGAAAAAGCTAGAGTTGTAAATAATAACCAATCTGGACTTGCCAAAACTTTTAATAAAGGCAACTTTGATAAATTCTCAAGACAAATGAAGCATGCTATTTTGCTTGAGGTATTGAACCAAGTTAGTACACTATTGGAGGAAGCAGGTCTATATTTAGAAGTGTGCATTGATAGTGATCTGGATTTAAATAAGACACTTGCACATATACCTATCATATTAAAAGTCTTTGCCAATCTAAAACACCTAATGTGCAATATTAGAAACCCTATACATTATAAATATAATTTTTTTTCATATCAAAGTATCAATAATAATAATAAATACATTTTACTACTATTTTTATTAGGTGATAATAATAAACAATTTTGTGGATTCTAAGACCATATAATGTGTTGGTTTTAGGAATATATTTATTATACTGCATTGCAAAAAGAGGCTGAAAATCTTGCACTATCTGAAACAGATACACGTAATATGCAATTGGATGGTCTCATTCGCTATTTAAAAATAACCATTTACTTTGTTGATCAGATGTATGTTGGATAAAAGAAGATCCAATAATATTTTGCAAGAACCCACTTTGTGTCACTTACTTTAAAGCTGAATTGATGCATTCAAAAAATTTCTTGAAATGATTTATCACTTACCTACTGGCCAAGGAATCATAATGCTGAATTGAATGTCTTAAAATGAGGCATTCAATAGGATAAAGTTAATATATTTAGATAAAAAAATTGACTACTGGCAATTATATGCTGCCTGACATGCATTAGCAGTTGTATACTATAATGAAAAATATATCTATTTACTTTCTGAAATTCAAGGATTTACTGCAGAAAACCTTTTGAATTAGAGAATATATTAAATATTTGTATAATTGTGAGTAGTCATTCTGCTCAACAAAAATTGAATGTAGAAAAAATCTGTCAGTATAATCAAATGCAGGCTAAAAAGTATGCAAATGAATGTAGAGAATTAGCAGACTTGACTTTAGTCAAGTAATTAAAATATAGATATGAATATTACAATTTTGAAACTTCTAATATTTACTTATTAATTATAAATTAATATATTGGAATTAGTCTTATATAAATTAAAGACCCAAGAACAGCTTCATAATAATGAATTCTATTCATCCTTTGCTCCATTAATCATAGACTTTGATGTAACTATAAGATGTGTCAGCTGTCATGTTTTTCAGAAACATTTCAAAGGTCTGTGCACACTGTGCTATACATACCACTTGTTCAGTTGGAATGAGAGGCTTTTAAATTTGAATATAGTATTACAAGATGAAATGAACCCACCTTAGAGTTTAACTCATCATATTGGAGTAATTGCAGAAACAATTTTCAAATTCAATAATTTGAGATTGGGGCAAGTAGATGCAATAAAATATTATATAAAAAATAAAAAGGATATGTTAGTAATCATAAAGACTGGTGGCAGAAAATCCTTTTGTTATGTGGCTTCTGCCATCATTTTTCTTGATCTGATGATTGTTATTTCACTATTGAAATCTTTAATTCAGAATCAAGTAATATGTATAAGATAAAATTGAAAAATAAAATAAAATAATATCTAATCATTTTTTTTATACCTAGAACCATCTGATTCAGCTAAAAATTCTGTATAGTTACTTGTTGGCATCTTTTCAAAGGACAATTGAATATAAAACAAAGATTTTTGAAGAAATAGCTCTTGGATTTATCTGCTTACTTTATGTTATACTGAAAAAACTATTGCTTAAAAAGCCACTTAGAGAGTTATGAATCATTTATATAGTAAAGAAAAACTGCAATTTGTGATTGATAAAGTCTATTGTATATTTGATTTTTATCACTTTAGATAAGAATTATTTAAATGAGTTAAAGAATGATTAATAAAAAACTGAAATAAAACATTATTTATAGAGAAGAATGAGAAATTTAAAGATATTAAAACAAGATTTTCCTAATGCTCAGATTATAGCACTTACTATAACTTTATTCTACAATGATGTAACAACTCTTCAGAATGATTTGAATATTGATAAAAATCACTTTACAGTTGTAAGAGGCAATAATCTATTACATCCAGAACTATGTTTTTTTGTTCAAGACTGAAAAGATACTAATTCAGCTTGAATAGACCAAATAGTTGGTTTGATCAATAAAGTAGAATAAAATGGTCATATAATAATCTATTGTGCACAGGCCAAGAACTGTTCTGAGGTTTTTGAGGTGCTAAACCCCAAAATAAAATTATTGAATATATACAATAGTTAATTGAATGTATACAATAGTCAATTGAAAGATGATGAAAAAAAGATATGATGAAAAGATGAAATACTGACTGTACATATTTGATGATCTTAACATCAAACTTTGTTATAGGTATAGATATGCCTGATGTTTGTCTAGTAATATATCTTAATTTTCTGATATATATGAGTAAGTATATATTAATTATAAATATACTATTGATATTATAAAACCATAATACTCAAAATCTTTATAAACAGCTTGTCTAATTCAAGAATTGGGTCAGGCTGAAAAAGATAAGTGATTTTCCAAATGTGTGGTTCTTTATTCTGAAAAGGATATTCATACCAATTATGCTGTTATTGTGAATAATAAAGAAAAATAATTTATTAATAATTATTGTTATTTGTTAATGTTTCACTAAATAGTCCTAAATTGTAGTAATGAAAATAACAATGAACAAACAACCACCTGCGAACTTTAGCTGGCCAAAGTGTGACATAATTTATTTGAAGTAATGTACTATTGTTTTATCTTTTATAAATGCCAGTTTCAGCTAGTATTACAATACTATGCATGGTCAGAAGACCCAATTTTACCAGAATGCAGTTCATGTAATAATTGTATTAAGCATGTTAATGATGATGTAAAACCAACCAATATGCTAATAGACATTTTAGATCTATTAAATATAGTTAAGGTACTATGTAAAAACAATGATATGATAATTATTCCTTTAGACATAGTGAAGGTTTTTTGCTGTTTAAAAAATAACCACCTTCAGGATAAAGGATTAATATTAGTAGATCTTACTAATCACAAAAAACTAACAGTATTACACACTAAAGAATTAGCCAAATTAGTATTAGCAGATTTGGTTTGTCATAATTTTGTTAAGCAAACTATTTTATTGAATAAAAAAATAGAAAGTTCTTTTTACTATATATTCATTCATATACCTTTTAACATTTGTATAAAGAAATATACATGTATGTATATAGATCTTGTATTTTAACTGATAATAAAAAAAAAACTAGGGGAACTGTCACAGATCTGTTACACAATTTATAAAAACTTTTTTATATTGTTTTAAAATACTTTTTACATTGCTTACCCACTTTGAAACATGAAGTAGTGCTTTGTAAACTTGAGAGCTTTGTACATTAGTTTAATAATATTAGTTTAATTCTAGTAAATCCCATAGCTTTTATATGATAATTTACCTTACAAAGGTATATATATAACTAAGTAAATTAAGAAATACTGAACTACAATTTCTAGACATTGAGCAATAAAAACTAAAAAAAAGTAAAAGCAATGATCTAACAAAAGGTAACATAGGTTTGAGAATTAATCTATAATATCTTTTTCTTATATATTTATAAACAAAAAACCTTTAAAAGACAATATAAAAAGTATCTAAAATAAGATTGTATAAAACTTTAAACTTCTATTAGAATAACTGTTGTATAATTAGAAATCATGTAAAATATCAAAAAGATTATATACATGAAAGTTTTTATAAATTATATACACAAAAATCTTTATAAATAATGTTATTAATAAATGGACATAACAATGTTATGCTTATTTATTTAGCAAAATATACTGTAGCTTCAATTTTATCTTGATTTTTATTTTTTTATTCTTTTAAAACTTGTAATTCAATTGGCTAAACAACATATAACAATACATGAACGTTGTGTAACATTAGATGGTTTCTTTGTTAGAATATTCTAGGTTAAGTTGAATTTCTAGTATTATATAAAAAAAAATTGCCACTAATTTTATATGAAAAATAATCTATATGTACTCTACCCGTAAGTAGTCTGCCTAAAAATTCTACAATAGTTGCCATACATAGAACTCGCCTGTGGGTTCTTTATTTAAACACTCTAGTTTTCATATTCACCTCTACCCTATTAACTGCAGAGTTACTGCAAATATACCATGGTTACTAAGTTATGTTTAACTTAATACTAAGCCTACTGGAGTCTTCTGTATCCTATACTTATAGCTGACCTAGTATTGCTCTGTTCTAGACCATTACTTGCAGTCAGAGCTAACTATTAAACTGCTATATTCTTGTAAAGTTCACTAGGACCCTAATACCTTCCTTTTCCAATATCTTTTCCTTATTCTAAACCTACAAGATTTTTCAGACTACCAATCCAGATGGCCTGGTATGATATCCAAAGATCTTTTTCCTTCAGCAATTTCTAGTAGCCTGGTTGATATGTGCTTTTCTACACATATTATCATCTGTTCTATTCTAGTTATTTCTTCTAAGGCTTCCAATAGTCTGGTAGTACTGTCAAAAGTCCATGTTACCTCTTTACTTGGAATTTCCAAGTAGATTTTTCATGCTTCAGTTTCTTAGAGTTATGCACCTGGTAGTTTTATTATGGGTTTGTATTAAAGTCTTATGCAACATTCATTATTAACATTCCTCTATATACATGTAACATTACAGTTTACATAGATGCCCCAAGCTTCCATTTGAAATGATGCACCTAAGATTACAGATTATCTTCTTTTATCCAACTGATTGATGAGACACAGTTACTATAACACAGATATAATTATTCAAATTTTGCTGTCCATGGAATTTAAATACTAGACCTGCCACTTGGAAGTTGACAACCTGTCTACTGCATTTTCTTATATCAATTGTAGTATGTTATTAATTTATTAGTTAATTTATTTAATAAGTATTTATTAGTTACACATATATTATATAATATTTATAGTACATAGTATGCATTACCAAACCAGCATACTGATCATACAAAGGTAATTATCATACTATATAGTACCAACCAAACCATCATACTATACTGAATTTATATATACTTATTGACAACTTAAGTACTTCACTAAGTTGCCATACTCCCATTTGTTCAACTTGTGATATATATTGCATATATATACTGTATATACTATACACAAGAATTTTGTCAATCATTTTATATATTGTCTATTTTATATACTAATTAGTTAATTAAAATTAAGACAAATTATATTCTAACTCAGGTAAAAATGATCCATCATGTAACTTTATTTGTATTATATTATATAAACTATAATGAAGACTAATTAAAAAAAATTTGATCATATTAAGAAGCTTATGTGTTTTATATATTTTGAATTAGCTAATAGAAAATTATAAAACAATTATTAAGATTTAATAGATTAAAACTAAATTTTTATTATAATATACTTATCTTGGCTTCTAATAAAAGTTGTTAATACAGTTATTGTAATTCTAAAGACATTAAAACTATTGAGATCTGCCTAGTAGAATATGAGATATATTTAAAAAAAATTTGTAATTTTTTAAATTTTTTAAAGAAATTTTAAAGAATTGTAAATTTTTGTTTAGCTAATTTTAATAGTTGTATTATTATCAGAATTATAATTAACTTATCTACAATATTTATTAAAAGTCAAGTAAGTGTATTATAATAAAAAAAATAGTTTTAACTAATTAAAACTTAAAATTTTATAATAAATTTAGCTGCAATTTAATTAGTCATTTTAAAAAGAGAAAGTTATGTAACTTTATTAAAATAGTTACTTTATTAAATAATTAAAATTTTTTTTTAATATTAAGGTAAGGTTTTGCTTATATCTTTATTAATAGCTTAAAAGTTAGCAGCTACATGAAGTTACTATATACAAAAAGTAATTTCTATATAAATGCTATGGCTAAAACCAACACTTGCAATCAGGGCTAAACCATTAAACTGCTAATTATATAGCTATTCTAAGTACAAATAAAAGAAAAACTATATTTAAGAATAAAAGCTCAGATATATTTATCTATAATCTAAACCTACTAGAGTAGTCAAAACTTATTTAGATTTGTAAGTAGAATATAATTATAGAAAATATTGTATTTAATCTAAAGAATGGTCTAAATATTAATTATACAGATAGTATAACTAATAGGTAGACAAATATTAGAGTTAAAGTATAGTTGATTAAATAGTTCACATTGGCATAAATAAGTATAACTTTTATAATTAGGGTTTCTTCTGTTGCTTTAGCTTAATTGAAGCAAATGCCAAAAGTAAGTTGGTTTAAGTTTTAGTTATAGTTTCCAATTAGTAAAGTTTATACAATATGGTTTCTATATTTGTTCATAAGAGAGTTTATTAACTTTAAGCAGAATAGCAATAATTGATTATAAGACTAGTTTATATGAAATATTAAAGTTTTGTATAGTATCAAATAAAGATTTAGGAATAAGTCTTTTGAATGTAATATTGAGATAGTATGAGTTTGTTTAAAAAGATGCATAGTAGAAAGCATAATAGTTACTAATTTTGTAAATGAGTTCTTTTTATTAATTTATAGATAAATCAAGATATGTGTTGTTAATATATTTAGATATACTGATTTGAATAATATTGGAGATAAATAATAAGTTTGAGCATATATACCAGTGATTTGAAGAGTTAACAAAGTTGTAATAAAAGCAGTTAGCATTGTAAAATGTATATTAGTAAGTTTTGTAAAAGTAGAAATAGGTAAAAAGTTTATTTAATAAAGTTTTAATTTTGAATGATTTAAAATAGTTGAGTTTGAAGTTAGTAATATTATATATTACTTTTAAATTATGGTTAAAATATAACTAAGTTAATCTTCAGTCAATTTAGAAAACTAAAAAATCTTATTTTATATTACATTTCTGAAAAAACATATTGCTAAAATGTATGTTTTGCAGATGTTTTTAATGAAGCTTCTAGTTAAGTACTCAATAAATATTAGTCCTAAAAGATTATATGATGTAGATTGTAGATTTTTGTATAGTTAAAATATAGTATTAATAATAAATTGTATTGTTTTGCTAATGAATTAGCAAAATTATTAAGAGTATTATCTGAGTAAGCTAGTACTCTATGAAAGTTAATTTGGTAATGATATTAAGCAAGATATACTATATAGACTATGAGCTAAATTTGAAAATTTTGTTGGGATTTAAAAGAATAGATATATTTTAGAATATTTGGTAATTATTAACTAAGAGTCAGTGCAAATATTAATTATCAAATTGCAAACTGTTGTTAAAATAGCTAAAAGAATTGACATTAATTTAGCTTTATAAAAGAATAGCCAGAAATAGATTTTAGCCAAGAATTTGTAAATAATTTAGTTAAGATTATTAACTTGTACCCATCTAATACATATTGTACATTGATCTAAACTGATGTTAATTACTAAGTCATTAATATAGAAATTAAATGTATATTGAGTTGAATTAGTAAAAAAATATTGTTTAAGTATATTTGTAGTTTTATTTTGCTTATAAATTTCTGATATAGAGGAATCAGAAATATGAATAAAGAATGTTTAATTGCAGTTAAATAGATTAGATCAATGTAGTTTGCATTAAAGTTAAGTAAATTAAAAGAGACTCTTCCAAGAAATTGAATAAAAATTATTGATGATACATTAATTATACAAAAATTTGCAACTCTATAAGAGTTGAGATAGCAACCTGTACAAGGTAAGATTTGAATTAGTAAAAGAGAATAATAATTAGAAAGTTTTATATTAATATCAGTTTTCTAGTATATAATAGATATTTAATTATCATTTTTAAAATATCTGCAAATTTTACCAATAATAATATCATTATTATTGTATCTAAGTAATTAGAGCTTAAGTTTTTTAGAAATGTGTTGAGAGTTGTAAGCAAAGAATTATGTTCAGGCTGTTAATAGTTTGAAAAAGTATTTTGAAACTGTTGTTAGTAATCATATTGTTTTCTAAATAAGTAAACAAGATGATTTGTATCCTTTAGATAGCTGTACCAAGTGAGGTGAAAGATAGTTCTACTAAAGTAAATTAGTGTTATCTGCATTGCAAAGTTACTCAAGATATAAAATATTAAATTTTCTAAGTTGCTTTTTGAAGGTAATATATTGAGAATATAAAACCAAAATTGATTTTAATGGTTAAAGGTTGTTTATTTTGTAGCTATTGTAATTGAATACATATAAAGGTTTCAAATAACTAAGAGTTATTAATTCATAAAATAAAATTAAAAATATAATATTAAAGTTAAGTGTCTTAGATATTGTGCATATTATATAGAAAAGATTAAGCATAATGCTATTTGGAATTAAATAAAAAAGATAAGATTTATGTTTAGCTACAGTTAGATATTTAGCTAAAATTTTATTGCATATAGAATGAATAATAATTATATTATATATTCAATATTCTAGTATATAGATAATAACCATGTTGAAAATATAAATTATTTGTTTATCTGTAATTTTTTTTGTACTAGCGATGTATGTAAGCTAAAATGGTTCTTTATAAATTAATTTAATTTGTGTTGTTTGTTTGTTGGTAAGTGTAAACTAACAGCTAAGAAATTTAAAGGATTGGTTAGCTGAAATAAATGTAAGTATCGAATTGAAGAATTGTATTGTAGTTTGAAATAGATTAGATATGAAAATAGATTTGAAAAGATTAATTTAAATGTTGGTTATTTAATAAAAAAATGTCACAGTATAAAGTATTTGTTTAAGTTATAGTTTAGATTGAAATATTCAAAGTGTAGCATTCATATAGACTAAAACAAAAGTAGATATATTGATGCTTTGGATTTTAAGTAGAAATAGTCTGGTTGGCTGATTTGTAGATAGTATATAGGCTTTATGCTGTAATACAATTTTGATTATAGTAAATTTGCCAAAAGAGCAATGTAGTAGTTTTATTTTGGTTTATCTTATTTTTAATTAAACAAAAATCAGTAAAACTAAAGTTTATAATTATTCTGTTTTGACAGTCTGTAAATAAATTAACAAATATATTAATTAGTTTGAATAGTATATTAATACAGTTAAAGGCTTTTTCAAATAGGTTCAAGTTGACTAAGTTATAAACTTTGCTTATGTCCTAAAATATGAATCAAATTTCTTTAGTATTGCAGCATACATCTTCAATAATATTGTTAAGTATATGAATAAAGATAGCAGACTAAAAGAGCAATATAATTATAAGGTGAAAGTATATTAAATTTTGAGAAGATATGATTTAAGTAATTTGTAAGTAGTAAATTTATACTTTATGTAAAAATTTCAAATAAATATTCAATAATGATAAAAACATGGCTTCACTATTAATATTAAAAAAAAAAATAAATAATTGATAAGTAATTTGGTGTATAGCTTTTTAGTATACTAATAGGTCTAATATTAATAAGATTATTATCAAAAATTGGTTTTTTAGAAATTGGAAAGATTCTGCTCTCTTTTTCTTATTTAGATATATGGTTTGTAAAAATATATCTATTAAATAAAATAGTAATCATTTAAAAAATGATGAACCAGCATATTTGAGCATTTTATAATTAATGTTTAAAGGCTAAAGGCCTTATTGTTTAAAAGTTGAGCCAGTATTGAATTCACTTCATCAATAGTGAATTCAGTAAGAATATTGTTATATCATTTAAAGTTGATGTATAGTTAATAATTATAGTCATTTTATCAATCAGATTTATATACTTGTTAATTAATATATTAGTATAATATTTATTAATTGAAATGTTGTTGAATGTGAAGTTAATATTAGATGCATTAGTAATAAGATTATTGTCTGTTCAAATGTTATCTAATTTAACAAGATTTTTGTATTGATTAAAAATATTATTAATCATAGAAGTTGGATTTAACTATAGTTTATTGTATCTTTTAATAATATTGTTATTAATTTGTTATCTGATTTCTTTAATATTTTCTATAAATAAGTATATTATAATGTTTTTTATTCATTTTTAGCTAAAATTAACCAGTTTGGTACTAGATTATGCTTTACTAGTAGTGGTAGAATGTTGAGATTGCATAATGTATTAATATAGATAATAAGTTAATTATGATGAAATGAAATAGGTGTTGCATTTTAAAATACAAATTAGGCTTGTTAAATAATATTGCTAAGCTTTTTAACCTAATAGTATAATTTTGAGGCTTTTATAGAAAAGATATGATGAAAATTTCTAACAATAAAATTTTTGTTAGGAATATGTTGTAGAGCAACAAAAATAATACTATTTTGTATTTTATACTATATAAATTCCAAAGATTCTGATATTTGAGTAGCTAGTGATGTTTAATTAATGTTTAGGTTTGAGGTTACTTGGTCTAAAAAGAGTTGTCATTGTTTATTGTTTATATTTTTGTATAGAAATGTTCTTTATTGAGTTTTAGTTGAGTAGTAAAATTTGCCTAAATATATATATAGAAAGAACCAGTATGAGATAAGAATTTTATAGTCACTTTGAGTACTAGTATCAGAGTCTTTAACAATAAAGAAATTAAAATAATAAAGAAGAGATTGGTTAATCTAGATTTAATCAAAGCTACTACTACTGTATATCTACTGCTTTGTCATATAGATATAGAGAATTGTATATAACTAGTTAGGTTATATAAGTTATTATATTAAAAAAAGTTAAGCAGTTTGTATTTGATTGAAGAAAATTGGCTAAGATACTCAAATGCATTAAAGTTAATCAAAATGATAGGTTGTATGTTCAAAATAATAGCTTGTTAAATCAATTATATACTAATATTTTGTACAGATAGTCTAAGTTGAAAATTGTTACATAGTAAATAGATTGAAATAATTTTAAATTTGAAATTATATTTGAAAAAGAAGTCTATTGTGATAGCATATTCTGTAAAAAATAGAATTTTGTAAATATAGCATTTAATAGACTTATAAATTATAATAGCAGTACGAGCTTTAAGACAATTTATACAAAACTAAATGTAAATAAAATGTTTAGATTTTTGTAATTTAGTTATAGAATTATTTGTTACTATTTTAGTTTTTGTAATATTAATGATTTTGAGATTATTGAAAAGACAGAAGTTTTTTTAAATTTGTTATTTTAAATCTTAATTGTAGCCTTAGATATTATATGTACTAATTAATAAATTAAATAGTTTAGAACTTGTTTATAAATTATTAAAAATAGAAAGAAGTAAACTATAATAATCTAAAAAAAATTAATATTATAAGTTTGATTTAAAATAGTGTTAGTTATTGGTTACAATAGGTTAAAAGGTTCAAAGTTTAATTATAATAGATAAGAAGAAAGTAAAATTAATGATCTGAAAGTATTGGTATAATAAAGTCTAATATTGATATGTTTGATTTTAGTTGAAATTAAATAGTACCAGATAGATTGGAGTAGTCAAAGTTGAGAATATATTATAAAAAGAAAATAATAGATTGTGAATAAAGAAGCAGTAGAAGATGATTATATAATAAGAATTTGTTATAACAAGTATTAAATTGAATGTAACTAAAGTGTTGTTTTACTATAAAAGTATTGTTATAACTATTTAGAATAGTTTTTACTAATTGGTAATAGGTATAATCAAGTTAATTATTCATAATAATCAAATTGGTATTTAGTATATAGTTAATTGTTAAAGAGAATTTAAAAAGAATAGATATAAATAAATAATAAATATATCTGATAATTATAAAATAAAACAGTCTAATAAAGAATAAGAATTGTATAATAAGTGTATATAACATTTGTTATAATCAAGTTTAATTGATATTTTGAGTATATAATTGAAATTATTATATTGTATATAATTATAATAAATGTGTTTTAAAAAGATGAGTATTTTTTTTAGATCACTTTACCAAATTTGGACAAAAGAAGAAAAAGTTTATATCGAACATAGAGCAATAACTACTAAGTAAATCGACCTTGGACCATTAAGTAAACTTGTTCTAAACAGTAAA
>CAJVQA010005462.1:0-16115 GCA_910591915.1 Cetraspora pellucida | reverse complement strand
AAAGCAGAATTGTACTTTATGTAAAATCTTAATTAAATATTCAATAAAGATAGAGGCATGGCCTTACCATTAATATTTAAAAAAAAAAAAAGCTTTTTCTTTATAAAATTTAGTTATTGTTAAGTAGTTAGAAGATTCATTGTAAATGCAATCAAAGTATGTAATAATATATGCAAGAAAGTCAGTATTAATAAGTTTGAATGTAAAAAAATTAATAGTCTGTTGTTTATTTATTTTATCAATATTATGGTTTTGTACAGCAGTGTTTTGATAAATAGTTAGATATTAATAAAAGTAAAATGCTTGTTGTTTTGAATTAGTTCTAACAAAATTGGCAAAACAGATATATTTTTCTGCTTTTGCTATTAGTTATCTAAAACAGTAGTAAGGATTTGTTTAGTAAATATAGCTTCATGTTTTTCTTTAATATAGAATATTGAAGCATCAAAAAAAGATTTATTTCAAGTTTCAATTTCCTTTGGATAAGTATTGTATGATGTATTAAATATGTTTTTAATAAGTTTTGTAAAGTTATATACTAGTTGTGGCTTGAAATTTGTTTTTTGGACATTGTTAGATTTCTTTTCATTATCAGGTTTTTTTTTTTATTTTTAGTTGTAATTGGCTCAAGGTAGGAGCACTTAGGATCAGTACAAGTTAGTATATAATAATTAGCATATCTAAAGGTTTTATTATGTCTTTTATTAAGGCTAATTGGTTTCTTAAACTCAACAGTAGTAGGTAGGTGCTTTTTGAGATAAGTAATGAAGTGTTGTCTAAATTTATATTTAAGATAATTAGAAACATTAGTTTTGTTAATAGTGTTAAAGAATTGGCAGCTGTATATAGAGAAAATTTTTTCAAACTATTCATTGAAATAGTTAAATAAATTTTTCAGAAATGATATATTATATTTTTTGAGAAATAAAGTTTTGAAGAGGTTGAAGTTAAGTTTGATATTAAATTAGTTGTCTATTTTAATAAAGAGAAATTGATATTGTTTATCAACTTCAATAACCTCAGATGTAATATTAAACCTTTTTGGTCTAAGCTTGATATCTTTTGCAAATTTGGTGTAATTGATTGCTTGGTAATTGTTTAAAAAATATAAATAGAGTCAAGCAAGGTTAATACAAAATTGTAAACAATTATGAGTTTGAATTGGCAAAATAATAGCAAATGAAGCAAAAATTTCTAGGTAATTCAGTTTGGTAAAAAAGACTGTTGTAAATATAAAGATAAGTTTTTTTAATGTTTCTTCAAGAATGTTAAATGGAATTGTAGCAGATTTGTTATTGTCTGCATTATTTTGTTAAATTAAGTCTGTAAGAAATTGTAGTCTAGCACCAGCTATTTGTCTAATTAATAAATAAAAGTTTGCTTTAAGTACATATTAGTTGCCAAATGCTTCTTTGATAAATACAAATTATAAAGATGTTCTTTAAGAAAGTTAAAAATTTTATGAGATAACTCTGTTTGTAGTTTAGTATAATTCTGCATTTTATCTGTAACTAGAAAGTTTGTTACAAAGTTATATAATAGATTAAGCTTGGGTTTTGTTACTTAACTATAAGACTAAGATGATTGAGGTTGTTAAGATAGTTTTTGGTTAGGCTGTTGTTTTTGTTGTGATGGTGAAGTTTGGTGTAAAAGTTGTTGTTGTTGTGAATTGCTAGTTGATGTATTGGGGTTGCTATTGTTTAATAGATTAAAGTTGTCAATATCCATGTTATTATTAGTATTAGTTATTTTTGTAAAGGTTATTTGAGAAGGTATAAACTCAGAAGTAGGAGGATTATTTAAATAATTATTATTTAAGAGTTGAGTTAGTTGTTAAACTGAAAGCTTGTGTTGTAAAGAGGAACCTTGTTCAGAGTTGATAATAGGTTAAGATTTGGATTGATTAGTTAATATAGTTTGATTATAGATTTCAACAAGACAGTTATTGTGATATGCTTCATGCTTTATTTTTGTAAAACATAGTTTTATTTTGCAATTTATAGTTGTTGTTAGTAACTTTGCAATTAATTAAAATTTGATATTTGAAACAGATGTTTGTTAAATAGTTGATAAAAGAGATGGTAAAACATTAGATATTGATTTGTGAAATGCTTGTTAAAGTTTTTTGGCTTGTGAGTTAGTTGTAATCGATTTAATTGTATTGATAATTTCATAATAGTTGTAGTTGTTGAAGGAACTGAAAAGAAATATGAAGCTAAATGAGTTCTCAATTCTATAATGACACATTAGTAGGCTTATATTTGTTAAAAATAGTTTTAATATTTTTTTGGTTTCTTTTTATAAATTGCAATACCATAAGAGCTAGAGTAATTTTTGAAGAAGTAATCGAGATCTAAGATGTTAGATGCTACAATGCTTAAAGTAGATATATTGGATAGATTAAAGTAATTGTATTTTAATTATAAGCTTAAAGTAGTATGAACTATTTTATTTTTACTAATTTGTAAAAAAAATTTTTAAATTATATAAGCTTGTAAGTTGTTTAAAGAAATTCTGAAGGATGTAGAACTATTGTAGAAGCAAACTGAATGTTTAGAAAATTTTATTAGATATCAGAAAAGTAAATTTTTTGGAGCAACCCAATAGGTTTTTCTAAATTGCCAATAAAAAACCTATAAAGACAGGTTTTAGGGTTTGTCTTTTTTTATGTATTTTGATGAGTTTCAATCTGTTTGTAATAAAGTATATATAAAAATGATCAGCTTATAAAACTAAATGTTTTTCTAATAGGTAGAAAACTATATATAATTAGTAAAATTTATAGAAAAGAAACAAAACCTAAAATTTTGGTTTTTGAAACTTTTCTTAGTAGCCAGAAAATATTTAGGCTTAAAATCTAACTAACTAAAATAAGAAAAGTGAGCTGAACAACTTTACTTAAGAGCATAAGTAAGAGTTGTTTAATAAATTATTAAGAAAAAATTAAATGTTTTTAGTAAGAATTTGTAAAAATAATTTATAGAAAGAGTTTTTAAAAAGTTTTTTATTGTTTTTTTTTTTTAATATTAATGGTGAGGCCATGCCTCTATCTTTATTGAATATTTAATTGAGATTTTACATAAAGTACAATTCTGTTTTTAAAATATTATAGAAAGAATAGAAGCTCAGACTAATTTATCTGTGACCTAAACCAATCAGAGTAGCCAAGGCTTACCTAGATTTGAGTGTTAGTAATTATGTATAGAGAATTAGTTTGATATTTAATCTATTGAATATACCAAGAGTTTATTTTTGACCTAAAGAATTGAGTGAAAGAGAATGTAATAAAAGTGAGACAGCATTTGAAGGTGTGTTATATTCAGGAGTTTGGGTTGTAGATCTTGAGATACAATATGGAATTCAGATTTTATAATAAATTTGTTAGTTGAGATAAAGTAAAAACTTGATAACAAGTGTTATAGCAATTTTTTTGGATGTCAGGTTTGCAATAATATTAATAAGTTCATTTGGTATTAAACCTGTTAGAGTTGAAAAGATTGAAGGTAAGTCTGGTATGCTGTGAATAGTCATACTACTCAACAGCTTGATTTGGTTATATAAATTGGCTATAGTATTTGAAGTAGTATCGAGTGTTTTAGTGTTTAAAGTATATTGTAGTGAAATGTCTATAAGGCTGCATAGCAATTGATTAGATGGACAGGTTGTCCAGTAAAGATGATAACTGATTTGATAATATTGGTGACAGATAAATGAGTATAAGTGGTATTATTTATATAAAATGTGTAAAATAGGAAGATCATCTAGTAGAATTTTAATTCTAAAGAATTTAAGAGTAGAGAACTGAAAGCTGTGTGAGAAGTTTAAGATTTTTTGGTTATTGTTGATATATAGCCATGTAGCTTTCCAATTAACTTGGTTAAGGATTTTGTTCTATTTTTGAAAGCAGTATTATGTAATCCATAATGTGTAAATATATGCATGACATATTATACAGATACTATGACAAGTAGATAATTCTAAAGAAAAGTTTTTAAAGTTTAGAGTGTATGCAGAGTTGTAAATGTTGTAAGGCATAAAGGTAAGATATGACAGATTGTAGTGGCTGCGTGCAAGTTGGTCTGCAAGGTTGTTGTACTGATTATCCTGATAAGCAGTAACTTTGTAAAAAATAATATGAATATTGTATGATTTGACAAAGTTGATAAGTATATTCTATAATAAGGAGTATGGTGTGTATGTATAAGATAAAGTATGAGTTGAGTTTGAAAGATTGTGATATTTAGAGATTACAGACTGTGAGTTAGTATATATATGTATAGTACAGTTTCTAGGAGCAGTAATAAGGGCTGTTAGGATAGCAGTAAGCTTAGCTTTAAATAAGCAAGACCAATATCTTATTTGGACTTAGAAGGTATGCATTATATTGTTGTTTAAAATTTGAACCCATCCAATGCCTATAGAGCATTGTAAGATGCCCAGGTTGATGATAGAGCCATCTGTATAAAAATGAAGTTCTGATAGTTATGCATTGTAGTTCACAATTTGTTGAAGGTTGTTTGTTAAAGTACTAGGTTCAAATATCATTAGAATTAAGTATATTGTAATGTTGATATTAGGGAGATTAGGAATTTGAATAGGATGTCGAATTGCAATAGAGTACATAAGATCAAGGTAGTTAGTATTGAAGTTGAGGTTTTGTTGTATATATTGACTTGACCAAAGAATCTAGAAGAGAGATTGATAAGAATATTGATTATGCATTTGTTAACAATTGTGTGAGAGTTGAGAGAGCAATCTAAACATATTTGTGATTAAATCAGTAGAAGTAGATATAGATGAGTAAATTGTTGTTCTATCTGGCATTGCCAATAAGTAATAAGAACAGTTCTTAAAAAAGAGGACTGTCTTCTGGCTTTGTCAGTAATGATTTGATCATCAGGTACTATAATGAGCCATGGTTTTTTTCTTAAAGAAAAGTGTCCAGTTGAATAACTATAATAGTTTATATTAGGTAAGTATAAATGTTAATAAAAAGTGTAATTATATAAATAACTTGTAGTTTGGTCTTCTAGATAATTAAACCAGAGTGGTTGTTTGCCTTTAGGAATTTTGTTTATATGTGTAGATATGTGTTTCCAGTCTAGAAAGCATGAGTTATCGAATGTAGTTAGTTGATCTAAGTAGAGAATACAATGATATCTAAGTTGTTTTTTGAAAGTTGAGGATTTTGGATGTGATGAAAGTAATGATTCAAGTAGAATAGATCTTTCTTGAACAGTATGTAGAATATTATATAATAGGTTAGATGAAAATGTAATACCAAGATGATTAAAAAGTTGAATAATTTTAAAGTTAACAGTATGTTTGTTAGACCCATTGATGATAGAGTTATCATGTATCAAAATACTAGTAGATAACTACAGATTGTTCTGAAGTTGCTGGAGCCTAATGCAAGTACTTGTGCCTAATAGATCAGAAGAATTAAGTCTCTTGGTAAAGTTTGTGATATAATATGTGACTAAGTTTGGCTTTACTTTTGACAAGTTCTATGTGACTTGTAAGCATTTTGTTGCATGTGTATTGATTAAGGACAATGTTATATAGTCAATATTCGATTGTAGGAATAATTATGGTATTAATAATATAATGTGTATGTGTATTAGTGATTTGTTTGGTACTTGCAATTTTAACAAGATGTGATGATTTTGCAGTAATGAGTTTGGTTTGTTTGGCTTGTTTGTTGTTAAGTGTAAACCAGCATTCAAGAAATTTGAATAGTTTATTTGATAAATATAAATTGAGAAGATGGTTGTTGTATATGATATAAGTATAGTTAATTTGTTTGTGATTAGTTGTAAGTACAGATTTGGAGAAGTTAATTTGTATATTAGCTATGTTAAAGAATGATTCAGTTGCAGAAAATATTTGTGATAGTTCTTGTTATGAGGATGCAATCCAAAGAGTATCATTCATATAGGCAAGAACTGAGCAATATGAGCTAAGCTTGTTATATGTTTGGTGTTTTATATTAGTTAGCCAAAAGACTTGTATAATATAGCCTTTGAAGTTGTTATAAATGTATAAGATGAGTGGGTCATAGTAGATTCTCTATAAGAGAGGAGTAATAGTTTTACCCTAATCAATGCTATTATGTACAGGATATGATGAAGTAAGTCCAAGGTTTGTAATGACTTGGTTTTGTCGATTATAAAGGATGTTAGTAATAGCATTTATTATAAGATGAGGGAGGGCAAGATGTTGTAAAGATTTTTGAAGAAAAGTAAGATTAACTAAGTCATATGCTTTACTCATATCTTGAGATAAGAGTCAAATTGGTTTGTTGTTATATGATGCATCTTCAATAAGATTATTAAGTATATGGATTGGTATAGATATGCTATTGTTAGGTAGGGCTATATAATTGTAGGATAAAAGTATTGAATATTAAGAAAACACAGTACTGATTCTAGTAGTAATAATTTTTGTATAGACTTTTCGAATATGTTCGATAAGACTAATAGAGTGAGTGAGGCTTAGATCACTATTAAATGTATTACGTTTTGGAATCGGATAAATTCTACTGTGTTTCTATTGTTTGGAGATTTGATTTGAATTAAAGCAGCAATTGAATAGAGCTGTAATAGCTTTAATGTAAGTAGTACTTGCATGTTTAAGTATTTTATAGCTGATGTCTGTAGGTCTACAAGCTTTTCTATTTGGGAGTTATGACAAGGTTTGAAGTACTTCATCTTCTGTAATAGAAGAGTTAAGAGAGTTGTACTATTGGGTATTAATATATAGTTATAGTTGATAATATATATGCAAAAGCTGTTAAACAGTGCTTGGTCAGTTGGTCGATATGCAGTCCAGTCATGAAAATGGGATTGTATATACTGTTTTATGAGTTTGGGGTCTGTAATAAGTTGGTTAGGAAGTTTGATGTTAAAAAAGTGTATAGGAGCTTTGTATCGATTAAGAATACTGTTAATAACTTGTTTAGAATATGTTGAAAGTGTTTCGCATTTTTTTTCAGTTACTTGTTAGATTTGTTGACAAAGTAGTAATAAGTTTTCTGTATGATGAGCATAATAAAGTTGTTTCCAGATATCTTGTACATATTGGATTTATATATGAATTTGAGAATTATCATCTGGATCTAAAGTTTGAAGGTCACAGTGAGATCTATTATTAATAGTCTTAATTTTAGAGTTTATCATGTTCATATTGAGGATGTTGTGAGTGTTTTTAATGATTTTTATTAGATGCCCAAGCTCTTTAAGTAATGTGTAAATTAGAGTAGAGTTAGAAGAGTAATGATAATTATAGTTATGTTTATGAGTTTTTTTATTAGAGATAGAATGTATTGCAGTATTAATTATTGATGTTCAATCTTGTGCTAAATAGTTTCAATGCTTTCATTAGTATCACTATTGAGTGATGTATTGTAAAGACTAAAATTGTAAGAAAGAAGATTAGAAAATTCTGTTCATTTGTTAGTTAATATAGCTTTATAATTAAAGATTCTGTGACTAATACCAGTATGATGTTATGAGGGTTTGCTATATGCATTAATGAAAGTCCAAGTAGATGTAAGAATAGAGTGGTCACTAAATGTTGAGGTATGCTATTGTTATAAGATAGATTTCTATTATTGTATTATTTATTAGTTACAGTTACTTTAATGCTTTAAACATTTTAATGCCTTAAGTTTGTGATACTGGTCACTTAGTCCCTTAGTGTAACTAGTCACTTAGTCTCTTAGTATAACTAGTTGCTTTGTCCCTTAGTATAACTAGTTGTTTAGTCCCTTAGTGTAACTAGTCACTTAGTCCCTTAATGAAACCAGTCACTTAGTCCCTTAATGCAACTGGTTACTTAGTTTCTTAGTCACTTAGCCACTTAATTTATAGATATATAAATCTCTAAAATTCTCCCAAGTTAAAGCAAGTTCTATAACCAACAATTCCCAAGAAACAGACAATTTCTTTTCTTTTTTATTCTGTAATTTATATCTTGAATCCTTTAGAACAGGCATCTAAGGATTACCTTTCTTGCAATTATCTTTTTTTTTTTAGTGTTAAGGTGATCTTGCAATTATCTAATAAATGATTTTAACTATAAAATACTATATAATAATTATCAAACTGCCTAAGAGATGGGTATAGTTTCTTGATAACATCTAACAGAAGCTATACTTCCCTCTTGGACACTGCATATACCCATAAGGGATTCTCTGTGCTGTGTCATTGTTGTGGTGTGAAAATAAGAAGGTTTCTACTCTATAACATTTGGTGCCTTCTGCAAAATTTTCTTAGACAAATCTAATAAACCTTCCCTGATAGAAAAATGAAAAATTAGTTGATCATTGTTTTTCTTTAATATCTTCATGAATTTTTATCATATTTTCAAAATCTCACCTTCTTTAAATTCTTGAACGTTTTCTTTATATTTTTATATATAGGTTACTTAGTAACAAAATGCTTCTCTGATCTTCTATAAATTGTTAAAGTTTTAATTCCCTTCTTGTTACAAACAATTTCTTTAAAATTTTCTTTTTTCGAATATTAATATACAAACTTTGAATCTTAATATCTCATCATCTATTTGTTTGTTTTGGATGAACTCACCTTCTTTAGATTTTCAAAAATTCTTTCTACATTTTTCGTCTAAATATTAAGACCTATTAACTTAGTACAAATATCTAGAAAAAGAGAAAAGAAAAAGAGAACAGAAATTTTATAATAATAATTTTGAATACATTTTATTTTTCTTTAATATCTCGATGAATTTTAATTTTACAGAGATATAACACATATCAGTATACTCATAGAAGCTTGCTCTACAAATTTTATTAAACTATATCATAATGCAAAAATGCTTTCCTGAATCACAAATCACTTCCAAAATAGTGACAACATTTTTCTACACCTATAAAATCCTTTTTTAAACTTAGAAAAGAGAAAAATAAGAGATTTGAGATTTCTTTAAATTGCCATAGAATGTTAACCACTGTACCAATTTTAATGTTTCAATTACTGTTAGAATCATAGAAGTCTTCTCTATAATTTTAATTAAAGACCCAAGACATGATTACTTATTGCCAACACTATATTCAGAACATTTTTTTAAAAATGTATTCTTAGAATGATTTTTCTTTACTGTGCCATATAAATGAAAACTTTAGAAATTTTTCTAGACCTTATGATATTATATGACTTTCAGATATCTCATTTCTTTTTGGTTTTATACTGGTTAGAGATACCAAAAGAGATGATTACTTGACCATTATATAGAAGAGATATTGACATATTGACAAGAACATTCTTCATAACTATTAGTATATTTTGATTATAAGATTATTTTATAAAGATGAATTTTATTTAAATTTTATTATTTGGTTAGTTAGAATAAGACCTGGATGTAGATAGTTCCCAGGCCCCTCACTCCTCTCTCTCAATAAAGGACATTTTCAAGACAGTTTGTTATTTCTGAGCAAAAGTGACTGATAGTATATTTCTATTCTTATAAAAATAATCCCAAAAGATTTAATTTTATTATTCAAACTAAGAAGATATTGAGTTATCTTAGCAAAATCCTGGATGTATAGGTCATAATTCCCTATGAACCAAGGTGTAGGTGTAAGGAATTATAAAATGTTATTTGAAATAATTGAAGAATACCCCAAGAGCCAAAGTGTAGGCGTAAGGATCCAATCCAAAGCACAACAAGTTTATATCTTAATGTTCCAAACAAGAAGATTTATTTATTGATAAAAATTATAAATGAAGAACAAAAACCTAGAACAGAAACATTAAAATGAATATAAAAAAAGAAAATACAAAAACAATTTTTAGATGCTTTTCGTTTTCATCAATATCTCTATGAGTTTAGATCATAGAAAGATGAAATATATGTCATTATATTCGCAGAAACCTACTCTACATTTCTTATTATATTATATCTTAGTAAAAAAGTACTTAACTGATCTGCAAATCAGCTCTAAAGTCATGATGACATTTTTCAACGTCTATAAAAATGATCTTTAAAGAAGTTCTAAGAAGAGAAAAGACATATTTGGTATTTCTTAAAATCATGATAAAACGATATCTACTAAACCAAATTTGGAAATTTAATAATTGTTAGAACCAAAAGAATCTCCTTTACAACTTTACTTAATGACCCAAGACATGAATACATAGTACGAAAAGCTGCAAAACTATCTTTTCTAGAAATATATTTTTTTTTAAAAAAAAAAATAATTTTCTTTTATTGTACCATATAGATGGAAAAATTTTGAAAATTTTTTTAATTGAATCAGACTATTTAATCTTTAAAGTTCTTATCTCTTTTAGGTTCTATAATGATCTTAGATACTAAAAGAGATTACTTTTAGACATTATATATATAACAATTATCTTATTATATCTTTTATTAGTTATAGTCTTCTTTTTCTTATAAAATAATATAAAATGATTGCTGTATTTGTGAATAGTACTCTGGCAAGTACTAGCTTTATATTATTGAAATTTAAAGGCCACATATAGCTGTCAATGGTCTGATTATTAAGACTTTTCTTCCTCTGACTATATTCTATAGATATTTTTAAATTTAAAAGTCTAATAATCTTTGTATAGAGTAAATATTTGTTATGCCTGATCAACACATATTGAACAGTAGAATCTAGTTAAAAACTGATTCTATTGTTGTACTTTATAGTGTCTAGGAGGCTATTGAATTTAAATTTCTTAAATATTTATTTATTTGATTTTATTTCTTTATAGGTAGAACTAAAACTTTTATTTTCTTTTTATATTTAAAATCTTTTATTACACAAATCACATAAAATCTTAAATTCTTATTGAATAATCAAATTATTTTATTGACATCCAAAAAGAGTACCAATTTGAAATTTAGTAATTATTCTAGTATAGATTAACAGTATAAGGCATATTACTAAGCTGTATAGGTCATACATTTAAGACTGGCTAAGGTAAGCTTTTTGCTAAGAAACAAAGCATAGTAAGGTCCTTGGCTAAAATACTGGAAATTTCTATTTTGTTTTCTTTGAACTATTATATATATATTTTTTAACATTATAGTATTATATTTTTATTTATTTAAACTTTAAAACTTTATATTTTATTATTATTATAAAAACAAAAATGAAAAAAAAAACAAAACAAAATAAACAAAAAGAATATAATCTAAAATCCAACACTAGACAACCTATCTCTACTACTACTATTTTCATTTTTTCTTCCTTCTTCTCGTAATCTTTTTAACTTTTCTTTACAATTCTCCAACCTGACTCTCAACCTATTTTTTTCCTCTAACAACCTTGTATACCTCTGCTCTAACATCTACCCATTCTGCATTCTTAATACTGCATTTGATTTATATTCCTCTAACTTCTCTTCTAAACTTTAAATTTTTCTTCTCTGGAAGGCCACCAAATAAAGTAAATATAGGAAATTTTTCTTGTTACTTAAAAAAAAATATACATATATTTTTTTTCAATATTTACTATACATTCTCATCCTAAACTACCACCAAGGACTCATACAAGGCATTATTACCCCTATGATGAACATTTCTTGACATATTGGTTCTTGGCATTGTTATTATTATTATTATTATTATTATTATTGTTATATTGTTGATTTTTTTTTTTTTTGAAAAAAGAGAGAAGAAAGAGATATAAAATTTTTCTTTTTTTCTTATGAACAATGATCAAATTTTTTTTTTCAATAAAACAAAATTAGAAATAAAAGGAAGTTGATTTAACAAATTTGGGAATCAATTGAAAATTGATTTAATAAATTTGAAATAACAATAAATTGTAAATTATATAATTACAAATAATAGAAACAGAAATTATTTTTAGCTTTTTATAATAACTTAGAATTTGTAGAACAAATTTTTTTAAGGGGACAGAAATGTTATATAATAGATTTCTATTATTTTATTATTTATTAGTTACAGTTACTTTAATGCTTTAAACATTTTAATGCCTTAAGTTTGTGATACTGGTTGCTTAGTTCCTTAGTGTAACTAGTCACTTAGTCTCTTAGTATAATTAGTCACTTAGTTCCTTAGTGTAACTAGTTGCTTAGTTCCTTAGTATAACTAGTCACTTAGTCTCTTAGTATAACTAGTTGCTTAGTCTCTTAGTAAAACCAGTCACTTAGTCTCTTAGTGCAACTAGTTGCTTAGTCTCTTAGTCACTTAGCCACTTAACTTACAGATATATAAACCTCTAAAATTCTCCCAAGTTAAAGCAAGTTCTATAACCAACAATTCCCAAGAAACAGACAATTCCACTTCTTCTTTATCCTGTAATTTATATCTTGAATCCTTTAGGACAGGCACCTAAGGATCACCTTTTTTGCAATTATCTAATAAATAACTTTAACTATAAACTACTATGTAATAATTATCGAACTGCCTCAGAGATGGGTATAGTTTCTTGATAACATCTAACAGAAGCTATACTTCCCTCTTGAATACTGCATATACCTATAAAAAATTCCCTGTGCTGTTCATTGTTGTAGTGTGAAAATAAAAAGGCTTTTACTCTATAACATTATCATCAAGAGAAAGAATTGAATATTAAATAAATTAGTCCAGATATAGTCAATGCAACTGTGACTAGTATTATTTGACCATATAAAGTGCTTGTTATCAACATGTGCACCAAGATCAAACATGTTAGAATGGTGTAAATAATTAATAAGTTTAAATTTAGATAAAGAACTACAGATGTCATCATGTGTGTTAAAGTCTCTAAGTATTATTGGATGAAAAGTTTTTTATTGTATTTTAAAGTTTTTACTATGATATTATATAAATAAATAAATAAAAATTTTTTATATTATATGTATATTTTTTTTTGAACTTTGATAACAATGTCAGTTGGTTTATTAAGCTTTAATTTTAATATAATACAGATTTTACAGTTACATATTTAGGATTGATTATACTAGTACTATATTTGCTATTTAATATTATATCACTGTCTTTACTTGGTTACTTATATGGCATCTAAGTGCATGTCTGCCATATACCTGTATGCAGTTAGCTTGATGACTATTTGCAGTCAAGACACATCATTAAACTGCTATATAGACAAGAATATCTATTAAACTTAATATATATTCTATATATTAGAGATACTATCTTCTGTAATCATATTTATGTGTTTTATTTACATGTTTTATTAGGTTTTGTTTCTTTTGTCTTCTAATTTAACTATATTTAGTAACATCTTGTTCCCTATATTTCTTATCTTTTTGTCATTATATTACTTTTAAATTGGTCCTACTTGGATATGTCTAATTCTTTTGATCTTTTATCTTTGGTTTGCCTGTTATTGATTCTTCAAAGATGTTCTAACAGTAGTTCAGAATCTACAATGAACCTGTATTTCAAGTCAGACCTGCTGCCATTATTGGTCTTTTGACCAATCTGTATTTTAAGCCAGGTCTGCTATCACTATTCTTGCAGATGTTTTAGGTCTTAGTATTATATAATAACTTAGTGTTGCATTTAATTTTCAACAAAATACTCTCTTTTATGATAGAGACTAAAACTTATTACACTTACAAACAGAATAATTTTAGTTATATCTAGGAAGTTTTTTTAACCTTATTAATATTATACTATCATATATTGCAAACTTTCAACTTATTTAATAATACTTGCAAGACAATTCTGTTTATAACTAGAAAGTTATACTGACTTCTGTAATGTTATACTATCTTGCAGATCTTATCTTATATTGGTTGGTTAATTCTAGTTTTGTTCATCATAGACTTTTATATAGGTATGACCAGAACCTAATTTGATATCTTTATACTGTGCAAAGAAGTTAAATGCCAACTTCCAAGAACTTTTTTTTTATAATTAGATGATTCAGCTATATTAGAGGTGCTTTCAATTTTAGTTAGACTAATTCTTTACCATAGGCCATCCTTATGTTTACTGCTTTTTTTACCATTCTAGTATTGGTTACTTCTGACTACTCTCTTAATCAAATTCTTTTTTTCAATTCTAATTAGAACTTATTTGTACAATTTGTTAATTATCCTACTAAGCAAATACTTTACAAGTTAGATGCAGAGGTATTAGTACTGCCTATATTAGAAGATGTAAGGATATTGGTGCTGTCCTAGTCTAAAGAACTTATATATGCAATCTTTTTATAACTATAATCTTCTATAACAACTACTTGTTATGTATAGTGCCTGTACTCTACAATTGGGTCTCTTTCTGAGAATTCTTATTTCTATTATATACTGTATTTAGATTTAACTACAAGGTTTTACATTCAATTACAGGCTTCTTATTAGATTATAAAAGCTAAAATTTTTTGATTTTGCTTTAAACTAGACTTGAATCATTGATCTTAATTGTAAAGATATAGAAACTTAACTGCTAAGCTATAGGACCTATATCATATAGATATCTTTTTATTATTTAAATTAAACTAAATTATTATATATATTTGTTTGTTTACTTTGTTTTATTTTATATATACTTCTGTATAATATAAAAGATTTATAATAATAGAATTATAGTTATATTCAAAAACATTTGTAATTTTTATTTAAATTTTATTTTATTTTTATTTTTATACTATTTTTGTACTTTTTTTTGTTTTAATTAAATATAACTTTTAATATTTTATTTTGTTTATTAAGGTTTTAAATATAGTTTTTTTTTTTTTTTTAGGAAGAAAGACAGAAGACCACTTAGAAGACCTGAGTAGAAAAGTAACTCAAACTTTTGATGATGCTACTATAAAGACTAGACCTATGAAATGGAGCTAGAACTTATAAAACTAAACAAATATGCTAGTCTTTAATAAAAGACTGAATAAACTAATTAGGTTGCTAGAATTTCTGAATTTTAAAAGAAAAGATTACATGCTGGCAAACATGTAAACTAGAGGTGTATAGTTATAATCTGTCTTTTCAAGCTATCTAGGTTGACAGCTTGGTGAAACTTGAATTAAATATCAAAGTAGTAAGAATATATTGTGAAGTCAGTATTAGGGTTGAGATGAACTCTATAAGAGCATAGCAGTTTAATGATATGCCCTAACTGCCAGTGTTAATTTTGGCTATAGTGATACTAGTTCAGCTATAAGAATATGATACAGAAGATTCTGGAAGGTCTAGTACAAGATTAAAGATTCCTCATATAAGTAAACTGCTTTAAAGACTTAGTGGTCATAGCATATTTTTACTAGCATCAACTGAGGTTGTTGGTAGACAGCAGTAGATGGATGAATATAAAAACTAGAGTGATTAAATAGGGAACCTATAAGCAGATTCTAGGTATGACAGCTAGTGTAGAACCTTCAGATAAACTACTTAAATTAGACAATAACTAAAGTTGTATACTCTTTTTATAGTTGCCCCTTGTGGTTGTAAAGCATCTATTAGCCAAATATACTATTAATAAAATCCTAGGTTACAAGTACTCATCTTAATATTTTTTTTTAAAAAAAAAAGTTTTTTAGTATATTTTTATATATTTTTGATAGTTTGTTTTTTGATAATTTTTAATTAAAAAATCTCAAAAAAGAATAACTAAATTTATTTTATTTTATTTTATTTCTTTAAGCAGTTATGTTAATGCTTTATTAAAATTTTTAAAATTACTTTTGCAATATATAGATGTATCTAACAACTAAGTCTAGCATTACTTAGTTACTCTAATAATGCCTAAGTACAATCTGTTACATTACTTTAAGCAGAAGTAATCTGTTTGTTTAACTATTTAAAGTTCATAATAGAAAAATCTTTTATTTTTTATAATAAGCCTTTAAATTATTTTTTTAATTTAATCTTTAATTTTTTTTTATTTTTTTTTTCTTCTATCTTTTGCTAATTATTTTTCTTTTTTTATTTGAGTTCTTCCTTTGAATTTTTTTTTATTTTGTCTATTATATCTATTTTTTTTTATATATATTAATATTTTTGTATTATATTCTCTAAACTTGCTTATAAAAGATGTTTTAGATTATTTTTGCTATTATATTCATAAACTGTTGTTTTTTTTTTTTTTTTTTTTTTTTTTTTTTTTAATTATTATAATTATGTTTTTATAGTTTTGTTATATTATATTTGTCTTTAATGTTCTAATTTCTT
>CAJVQA010005461.1:0-16118 GCA_910591915.1 Cetraspora pellucida | reverse complement strand
TGACTTCACAACATATCTCTACTACTTTGGTATTCAATTCAAGTTCCACCAAGCTCCCAAACCAGATAGCCCGGAAAGGCAGATCGTAACCATACACCTTTGGTTTACATGTTTGCCGGCATGTAACTTTTTCTTCCAGAACCCAGAAATTCCAGCAGCCTGGTTGGTTCCATTCAGCCCCTTCTCAAAGGCCAGCTCTTTGCCCGGTTTCACAAGTTCTAGCTCCATTTCATAGGTTTAGTCTTTACAGTAGCACTGTCGAAAGTTTGGGTTACCTATCTACTCGGGTCTTCCAAGTGGGCTTCTGTCCTCCTACCTGGTTCCTATGATTTACATGGCCTAAGGACTTATCTTGGGTTCACACCACCCGGTACCGGTTTGTGTTCCTTCATACAATGTTGCACGAATGCCTAGACCTTCTAGTCAGGCTGGTATGACACGGGTTACAGGTATCCTATCCCAACCAATTATGGAAGACAGTTAGCCGTAATATAGAAAAAATTGCAAATTTTCACTGTTACTGAGATTTGAACTCTAGACTTGCCACTTGGGGGTTGACAATCTATCCACTTCACTAGGTCACCACACCCCTAGCATTAAACTTTTTAATGATATACTAAGTAAATTTCACTTATTATTTTTATCTAAAGAAGATAAAACATGGATTTATCTTACTTTCAATACTATATTATTTCACAAAAACAAAGAATATACTGCCTCACTTGACTAACCTATTTTTACCAAAGCCTTGAACAAGTGGCTAATTAAGCTGAAAACTTTGTTTGTAAACAAAACAAAATTAAACCAAATCCTAAATATTATAATTATTACTTTTATTGCTATCTTTTACTATATTACCAAACTGCAGCAAAAAATCACAATATACAGTCTTTTTTTAAGAAGAAGGCAATTAATTTATTAACAAAAAATATTATTGATACTAAATTTCTTACCCAAATTATTACCTACTTTGATATTATCAAAAATTAAAAATCTACTTATTTACAAATTATCAAATATTTCAATGATACTGCCTATCTAGTAGCTAAGAAGTTCTTAGCAAAAAAATTTAATCTTATCTTTTAACCAGTCTTTATCCTTGACTCACTTTTCTTACAATCTCCTTTTTAAGTTCTTTGTCTTTTACAATTAACATTGAAGCAGCCATCATCTTATTAAAAGAAAACAACAACTGTAATTAATAAGAAAAATAAAATAAGTAGGCAAATGGACAAGTCTATTTATGTGAAAGGCCAGAATAATAATAGTCAGAGCTAATATACAGAGCAGACTATGATATCTTGCACAGCTGTAAGAGCTGAGCATACAGTGATTGACCCTGTAGAAGACAATTTTAAAAGATTATTTACAATATCTTTAATTTCTTATGATTTTTACACATGTTTTAACAAATTTCTTCTCTATTACTATTTACTACTTCTTTTTTTATAGTCAAACCCTAATTCAACATATTAACAAATATAACAACAAAACTGTATCTAGCATCACATTTTCTGTTAATTCATTTTATAATAAAACCCACATATATCTTTCTAATAACATTCTTTTATCTGATCATATTGTTATTGCCCTATACTTTTTTTTTATTTCTATAATTTTTTTTTCAAATCTAACTTTTTTAATTCTACTTTTATCTTATTTGATTTATTTTTTAACAACCATTCTTCAACCTTTAATTGTAATTCTTCTTTACCTTCATCTAACCTAACTCCACACTATCTCAATTTAACTATTGCTACACATAATGTTAGAGGCTTCAATGAATTTACCAAAAGAAAAGCATAACAAGATTATTGTCTCAACTATAATATATCTATTGCAAGCATTACAGAAACTAAAATTTTTGACAAAACTAACCTCTTCTTTTGTAATAATAACTTTTTTATCTACTATTGGTCTAACTCTCCTACTTCTATTGAAGGCACTGCTATCATGATCTGCAATAATCTTAAACCTCATATTTACAGTATTTATACTCATTCTAAAGATGCTATAGTACTTGATATCTTTTTTTGAAGTAATATCAAATTTCACATTATCTCAATATACCTGTCATCAACTAACATATCTATTTGAAATCAAACTCAAAATACTGTTATTAAACTGGATTTAACAAGCTTTTTAACTTCACATACATTCTATTATTCTTGATGATTTTAATACATAAGATAACATGAACAGTTCTTCTTTTAAATACAAACTTATCAACTTTCTTAACAACATTAATATGTATAATATTAGAGCTTACTTTAACAACAAATATTTTATCTAGTCTAACAATACTAGCAATAGTTGTATTGACTATATTTAAACTAACCAATTCAATATACAATTCCTTCTCTTTTACAGTCTTGATAATAGCCAAACCTCAACTTTCAGTATCCATCTAATTCTTACTTCTACATGGATATTCCCACATGCCTATAGCAAATCCTTACATAAATATACTGATATTAGTTGCTGCATCTTTAATTACAAGATTATGTCTGCAAAGAACTGAGAATCTTTTGCAAACATTTTATTATAACAACTCTTACTGCACAAAATTTCTATCAATAGTGAAATTAATGAAAGCATTGAAACAACTTGACATAAAATTCAATGCTCTATTATTTACTTTGTTACTTATACTATCTTTAGTAAAGTCTCTCATAAATGTAGCTACAACCATCAATACTCATCTCACAGCACCCTATTATATTTATTTCTTAAAAAACTAGATTACATTATTAAACTTGTTAAAAAATTTATCCAATATTCTGACATCTTTAACATTAATCAAAATATCTCTTAAATTAACTAACAGTCACAATGTGATCTTTAACCACTTAGCTTCATCAATTTATCTTGTACTCAACTATAGCTTCAATATGCTTACTCTATCTGAAAACAACTTTTTATACTTATTATCTTGAAAACTCTCTTTTATTTCAACAACAAATCAACAAAGCTACTGACAAAAGATGTATTACTCTTACATCATATTCTATACAAGCTATTAATAGCATTCTTAATCACTACCATCAACCTGTTCATTTCTCTAATATAAAATTGTCTAATGAGCTTATAACTGATCTATTACTTATTAAACAGCATGTTCAATCATATTTTCATGACTGAACTGCATTTAGACTTATTAATAAAACTCTTTTTGATAATTTTTGGCAACAACATTATCTCCAACTCCCTCACATCAACCCAACCTGGTATCAATCTCTGAACTTTCCTATTACAAATGAAGAACTCTCTCAAACTCTCTCACAACTTTTTAACAACAAAACCTGTAGTCCTACAGATATTAGTTATAAAATACTCAAACACATTGGTTCTAAATACACTTCTGCTATTACTAGTCTCTTCAATCATTGCTTTCTTGAAAATAGAATTCCTAAGCAATGAAAACATAGCAGAATTTATCCTATTCCTAAATGTAACTCCTTTGATGGTGATCTTAGAGTGCTCTCAAGCATCTCTCTCAATATGTTCAGCTAGTAAATGAGATTATACACAAGCACTATAATTAATTGAGATAATTCTTACAGCAATTTTGCTAAAGGTTCATAGTGTGAAATGCAGATCTTAAATTTTAGTCAATAAACACAACTCTATGATAAAAAAAGATGATCTCTACCATCTTTTTTTTTCATTGCAATAACAAGCTTATTTGACCATCCAAATTATGTTCTGCTAATTAAAAATTGAGCACTGATCTATTAACTTAGGTGCTTGAAAGCACCCTTAATCTTACTTGATCTATTAGTCTTGTTGAACATATTTGCAAACTATATACCAAAATCCTTATAAACAAACTAAGCATTATATTTTCTTCTAATCCTATTCTTTCACCTTTTAATTATATTGCACTTCCTAATAATAGCACTTTAATTCCTATTTACATCCTCAATAATCTTATTGAAGATGCTACTTGCAATCATAAGGACATTTGACTACTTTTACAAGATATGAGTAAAGCTTATAACTCTGTTAACTTTATTCTTTTTAAACATTTACTTTCTTATCTGGCACTTTTTTTATTCATTATTAATATTCTTTCTGACCTTTTAACTGATTATTATAATCAAGTTATTACTAATCTTGGTCTTACTTACTTATACTCTGTTCACAATGGTATTAACCAAGGTGAAACCATTACTTCTTTATTATAGTGCATATATTATAATCCACTTATTTTATATATACATGCACAAGTATCTGGTTATATTCTACAATTTTCTTGGGCTACCAATCTTAAACTCCAAACATTTAACTTATTACAAAAACAATGCTTTGTTTTGGCATACATGAATGACACTCTTTGGGTTGCTTTATCACAAACTGAGCTTTTTAACATATTATTTATAGCTGAATTATTTTATACTATAGCTAACATTCAAGTTAATCCTACAAAATCTATTCTGGTTACTAATAACCCTCCATCTTACTACATCCCTATCCTCTATAATAATTATCTTCTTCTACTACATTCTTCTAAACAACTCTTTAAATTTTTAGGTTACTGGTTCACCTTGGACAATAGGCAATCTAACAAACAAAACTGCTTATTGCTGAATCCTCTTAACTCATTCAAATTACTAAAACCAAATGTATTACTAACTTACATGCCCATTATATTATCAACACAGTTATCATTCCTACTCTTGAATATTGTCTTCAAAACATTGTAGTTAGTCAGCTTACTTGCAATAAAATCTTTAATCAGCATATCAGTCTTGTTAAACTTAAAGCTAAACTTTGCTATACAATACCTTTTTACATCTTCAAATTTACAACATCAAACATATCTAGAACATCTAATTGCAACACTATATTTCTAATCTCTTTAAATAACTTAATAATCCTAACCTATTAGGCATATCAACTTGCATCCAAATTTAACAGTTACAAAATAACCTTTGGTCTTCTACTAATATCTTCTTACATTCTAATCCTATTATTGATAGTTCCAACTGTCTGACTACAAACTTTAAAATTATTTAGCTTATCAAGCATATTGGCTGAACATTTTTTACTAATTCAACTTATAACAGTTTATTTATTCTAAATGATAGAGCTATCTTTCTTAAATCTCTTTTTTTCTCTTATCTCAAATATTTCATTTTCAATAAACAACTTAGATATCACAAATTACTCTTTCTTGACCAACTTATTACATATGATAATTCATGCTTATTACACTAGAAACATATTTCTCCTAGATTAAATAAGCTTTTTAAAGGTGTTGTATCTTAATAGTTTACTACTCTTGAGGACATTACAACAAGCTATTCTCATTAACATACTTTATATGATCACTTTAATTTACCTCAAACAAATTACTTTTTTTATACTACTGATTACTTCACCTCTAACACCAAACCTTGGCTACTTACTGTTCTTAACAACCAAATAATTATTGGCAAGGCCAGAAGGCATAATACCCTTACAGGCCTTATCCTTATTACTTACTGGCACTGCTCATATCAGTTTCAGTTTTCAAACCTATATTCTACTTCTCTCTCTACTACTATATTATGTTCTAGATGTCACCTTAATTTTAATACAATTATCAACAAATACACTATCTTTATTTCTACAAACCTGGCTACAAAACTATTCTGTTGTATTAATACTGACAAGACTCTTAACCTACATATTAACTTTTCTAATATTGTATACTCTGTTGATATTCAATATTCTTTATATATTTTATCTTCTCCTTCACTAATAATCAATTCACAACAATTACCTTGCATTTTTTAGTCTAACCAAATTACTAATAGCTTACAGTCTATTGCTAATTTCAATTATAATTTAACCACTATTTCATTTTATACTGATGGTTCTGTTATCGAGCTTGGTATCTCTCAATGCTCTATAGATATAGGTTGGGTTCAAATTAATAATTCTACAACTATTCACTCATTCTAGACACAAATCAAACTTTGGCCATGCTCCTTTAAAGCTAACATTCTTGTTATTCTTTTATCAATTATAACTGCTCCTAGAAACTGTTCTGTTCATATCTTTACAGATTCACAATCTGTTATCTTCAAATATCATAATATTTGCTTATCAACATTCAAACTTTCTTATACTCATACTTCATACTTCTCTATTTGATAAACTCTTATTAACTTTATTAACTCATACAATATTCAGCTTATTTTTTACAAAATTACTGCACACCAAGATGACCTATTTAATAATCTTGCTAACCAACTTGTTCATAGTTACCAAATACTATTTTTTTTAATATTTATAACTAACAACTTTTACAATCCTGTCTACACTTTATTTATTAACTAATTTTCTATTGAGATTCCTATTCGATGCTCTATTCATACTATTTGTTAAGTTTATATTATAACATTTTAAACATCTCAACATTGTTTCCAACAATGGTTCACTATTGCTTTTAACATCAACTGGGAAGCCACTTAGCTTTACATTAATAACAATCAAAAGGTTTCTAACTTTGCTTATAGTTTCTATTCCTCTATTCTAAAAACCTTTTATATTAAAATTTTCTTGAATGAACTACTTGTTTCTTATACTCTTTACAAATATAATTTTTTTTATTCTCCTCTCTGTTACCAATATAATCAAATTAGCTCTTTATTACACTGAACTTTTTGTTCTTCTACTCAAACAATTGATCATTTAATCTCAAATTTTCTTAATTGCATCTTAAATACTACTGCTCTTGACATATCTATTAATCTTGTTTTAAATTTACATTAAGAAATTCTCACACTTAATAGCTTTAAATTGTATAACTCTTCACACATGTCATCTTTTATTTCTACCCTATCTGGTTTAGTTCCTATTGACTTTATTTCTACTATTTATAATATTTCTATTTCATACTATACAGTTATTTTTCTTTCTATTAAATTTCTTTTTCATTTAAACTAACAAATATACAAACAAATATAGATTCCATATTGTATTTTACATTTTGCACAGTCTCAAAACACACTTGTTACAAACTTAACTTATAGTTTTTCTTTTAGTTTATTCTCATCTTAGTACCTTAAATTATTACTAAAATTGATCTTTGGACTATCCAATAGATTAAATATCATACCTCTCTTTCTTATATTATTATTAACACCCAAATCTAGATGAGCCTTGCCACTCTTGTAGGTTTAGGTTGCAGATTATATGTCTGAGTCTTTATTTTTTATATGTAATTTAAAAGCAAGCTTTTCTTTGTAAAAACTTCAATTGAATTTCAATAAAGTTAAAGGCATAGCCTTATTATTAATATTTAAAAAAAAAATTTTAATTTTAAATTTAGATTAATTTTTTTTTAAATTTTTAAAAATTTTTGTTAAAATTTTTTTTTAATATTAAAAATTTTTTTTATTAATTTATTTGGTTTAATTTTAATAGAAACTGATATAATTTTTATTTTTATTTTATTTAAAATTGTATTGTTTAATTTATATATATATATTTGTATTAAGTTATATTTGCAAATTTGTATATAAGTGATTATTAAAAAAAGTAGAACTAAATTATAAATTATATATAATGTTTTACAATTATAAATTTAATTTTTAGTTTATATATAACTTAATTCTTTTTATAATATAAAAACTAATTTTATAAAAAAAGTAATTTTTTTTAAATTATTATTATATAAATTTTTGTTAAATATCTTAATATCTTAAAAAAAAATAAGAAAAATTTTATTTTGATTTGGATCAAATAATTTTCTCTAATATTTAATGTTTTTATAAACTAAAATTATGTTGATGTTGATACTTACCATTATATTATTACTAATTAAGGTTTGTTAATATAAATTTGACCAACATTAACGGCTTATGCTAACTTTAAATTTTAGATAAGGTCGTTTTGATCTAGGTCAAAATAAAATTTCAAAATTTTTTTTCAGTATCATTATTGGAAACTTTTAATTAATTTTATTGAAATTGGAATTTTCGAATAATTAGAAACAATTCTTTTAATTTTTATTTTTAATCATTTAAAATTGAGGTTTCAAAAGTTAACAAATAAGTGATGCATTTCGAAATTAAATGGGAGTTTGAAAAATTTTATTTGTAATTCAAAATTTTAAAATCAGAAAAATGAAATAGGAGATCCTATTTAACGACAAAAAATTATTATTCTGAATTTATCGGAGGATAAAATAAAGTTGATACATCGTTCATTTGAAAAGAAATACGTCATCTATTTCTGTCAAAATTAGATTTCCACACGTTAACTTTCAAACTCCCTAATAATTTATACTAAGTTAACACCCAATGCACCTTTAATACAGTAATAAACGGATTAGCGATTAGAAATCATTGGAATTGGAATTTATTTGAAGGTCAATGTTAATTAACAACATTGGTGTAATGAAATATTTCTTTTATTAAATTATCCAAATTTTGATTTATAATGAAATAATTTTTTTTGTAAATCAATAACAAGATTTAAACTAAGTTATAAACGAATAAATATTATGTACCAATTAAAAAATTGGCTCAAGAATAAATATTACGTACCAATTAAAAAATTGTCTCAAATAAAATTATTACGTATGCAACTTTATATGTAGTTACATCTGATTACAGCAACTCAAAAACAATAATGGATTTCTTATACCGGTACGTAATCCAGCTACGTACGTACGTACATATTGATATTATTAACAGTTAAGGTTTACGCAAAAATTTTTTTAAAACCTTTACTGTTCGAAAATAGTTTTGAATATAAAGAAATGTACGTACAAACATTAGCGGTTGTAACGTTTTACGACTTAGAACACAATTTCTGAAACAGAAGTCCTTTATTCATTACACAGAACTTTCGATCATATATACATATATGGTTTTGCTTATTGACAAACATTAGGACAGTCGATTATTTACGAAAAACGTGGATCTGTCTCGATAACCAAAAAAGAGACATATTTTTCTTGACATTTTACATACAGTAAATGTGTTCTGCATCTGTTTGATTAAAGATAGTTTATTATTAACATTAATCGATTAACTACGATTTGAATTAGCTATACCGATTATGCATCATTTTGTATGGCGAGTGCTTGCGTACATACGTATTTAAGCACATGGCTTTTTTTCTGACAATTACCCAATATACCTATCAAACTTAGGCGTATCCTAAATAAGTTGTTACACTACTTCAATCAATAACTACCAATCGGTACGTACCATTTCATTACAGCACTAGATGGATTTCTTGGATTTTTTTCATGAAATACCAAGATAGATTACTTGGTATTATACGTATTATGTAATTGGTATGTATCCTGGCGTAACTTTTGATTCCAAAAAGTTAAATTTGAATATTTCAACACAATATGAAATATGAATACGTACGATTTTTTTTATTTTTATTTTACCTCATTTGGCCCTCAAAGGAATTTTCTTTTTTCCAAACTTTAATATTGTTTAACAAAAATGTATCGATATTATCGCTATACGGCGATATTTGTTTTGTAACACATCCTCACATAATACGTGCATTTCGGCGCCCGAAGTGTTCATCAGCCGTTATTAAAGTTTGACGTTACACGAGGATCATGTCAGGGTACTATCCGAGCGAAATGATTAACGTATCAATCCGATATTATTAACGACAATCTTGGGACAATCAATCGCCGTAATGTGATGTGAATCCGATATTATTAACGACAATCTTGGGACAATCAATCGCCGCAATGTGATGTGTTAACAATATTTTATTTTTGAAAATTATAATCATAATAGCATATAGACATGTCTAATAATATGTATAATAGATATTATTTTTTAAATATATACATTTTAATTAAATTCTTGAACAATCAAATATGAATTTGTCATAGATTTTTCAATTTCTAGATTAAACTTGATACGTAGTCTTTTAATGCTCCGAACAGGTCGACCCAATTAACCTATTATAGTATAGATACTTATGTAGTTAGGATCAACCTCATCTTGATCACTATTCTTAGTAAATGGTAAAAAAAAAACTTTTACTTGTATACTTGTACGTATACTTGTTATATACGTATATTCATTTGTGTAATTTATGTTATGTCTACGCAATGCATTTAACGATTTAAAGTTACTTTCTTTGTTATTACATATTGAAATGGCTAAAATCCAAAAGAAGAAAGTCCAAATTTTTTTCTCTCTTGTAATTTGCATATGTATTAAGAAACCACTGCTATTGAGTCCACATGGTCATTAAAGTTAATAAACTTTTTTATGGTTAAGACTAATCTTATCCGTACTACCTTTTTTCTCTTGAATATAAGCTCGATATTAATCTCGAAATTTATGCTATAACAAAAAAGTGAAATTTTAATATCACACAAATTATTTTGTTTCTGTGAAACAATGTCATAAAGACAAAAGCTCCTGCACATTTTTGTATGGGTGCAGTTATCTGTTTCAGCGTAAACACAGTGCATCATGTTAAAACCAAATACTAACTTATCTATTAATTGTGTAAAACGCTCTTGTTTCTACTTTTTGGCGGGAACTTTTAATGATTAAAGTAAAGAGTGTTCAAAGTAATATCCCGCTATTCTTGAACAATTCTCATATAAAATATAATGCTAGTACGTATCATCTTTAATTATTATGATCATTTCCCAATTACGGCCGTAGCGGTACATACATACATACGTACGTACGTACATAGCTGTCCATTTATGGAGTGTTTCAACTTTGCATATGTTTATCAATTTTTTCAAATTTTAAAACCTTCTGGTAAAACAAATTAACAAAATAAATAAATCATGGTACACAAATGAGTTTCGAAAGGCTAGATCATTTATTTGCTATTTATGATGATCATAATAATACATACGGACGTAAAAGCATAATGGCTCACATATGCGAAAGTATTCTTAAAAATGTTTCTGATTTGAAAGCGTATTTAACTGTAATAAGGAATATACATATACGAAACGAAACGATATTTTTATATATTTTTTTATATTCCTTTTTTAAATTAATTAATAGTTAACTATATAATAATTAATCGAGGATTATGTCTGAAATTCATTATAAATAGAAGTCCCAATTTCTTTTGAATCGACAAAAAAAAAAAAAATTTTTTTTAAAAATAACAAAATAAAAATTCCCATTCTCTAATAACTCTCAGGCATTCCCTCACAAATAGTCTGGTACTTAAAAAATCTTTCTTTCAAAAAACCATCTATATTTTAAAAAAATGGCACGATTACTTTTAGCTTTGTTATTAGTCTCTTTTTCTGCTCTTATCTCTGCTACTGTATACCCAATTATGGTCGGTCAGGGTGGAAATTTTTTTGTGCCAGCAAATGTTACTGGCTTAAAAGTGGGTGATATGGTAAGTATTTTATTAGTTTCTTCGTAAAACGAGCAACTGAGTGATGTTTAACATCTTCCCTTTTAACAAAACTATAGATTAATTTCACATGGGTCGCTGGTACGCACAGCGTTGTTCTATCGGATGCCCCTGCTGGAACCTGTGTCCAATCCCAATCTATACCAAATGCTCGTAATTATCTATCATTCTTATCCATTTCTGTCTTTATTTGTATAACCTTTATCCGTATAAATTTCTCACTCAACCTTTTTTTTTTAATAAACAGTATTCCAAACTCCAACTAATCAAACTGGTTTTAGTAAAATGTTCAACATCACTGAAACTACTCCACAAACCGTATGGTACTTCTGTAGTGTAGGTACTCACTGCCAGAACGGTATGTTCGGTACCTTAAAACTCGAAAGTGCTTCAAATTCAACTACTCCATCTCCTCCAAGTTCTTCAAGTTCTCCAAATTCTCCAAGTTCTCCAAAATCTCCAGCAAATCCTTCTCAACCAGCTGGTACAGAAACTGCTAAAGCTTCATCTGCTAATAAGGGTGAAATTAGTGGTGCTTTAATTATTGGTTCTGGACTTTTAATGTATTTTGCTGGACTATTTTTATAATGGGTTACCTGTAACAAAGAGTTATACATTTGTTTATTTTGTTATATAGATCTTTTTTTTTTTTTTTGAATTCGTCACTTTAATTAATAATCAGACAATGATTTGCATATCGATAATTATTTGATTTTTTTATAAAAAAAAAAAAATAATAATAAAATACATATACTGGTTATATTGTATGTAAATGCTATTCATAAAAAAATTTTTTCAAACTTTTGATTTATCCTTCATGTTATCCTATGTTATTGAGTTATATTAAAAATATATCTCATGAGAGATTAATCTAGCATATACCATATCTTATACGATTCAAAACTAAGTTTTACGTATTACGTAAAATTTAATAATTTGGGATAATCCCCCTGAAATGATAATCCCGAAATATAATTTCCGAAATCTTTGATAAATGATCTAACTCCTGAACTCTCCTCCGGACTGAAGGTCCGAAGACAGCGATGTAGTTTCCGGAGAGTTAGGTAATTTACCGAACGACCAAAAAGATTTCGGGTAAGGAGCAGGTGTTCCAGAAATTATGATAATAGCTGTAATTCTGGCTGATTTATCTTGAGTCGTCTCGTAATAAAGTTTTCGGAAAATGGTAAACAAATTTTCTTTAATGAAAAACATTATGATACGCTAGCGTAATTTGGTATGGTGAGTCGGTATTATTTCTTCCCGGGGAAATGTTAGTGATAAACATTATCGTAATTAGCATGAGTCGGTATTATTACCTTTCAGGAAATGATTTTTTCGGAAATTTTAAACTACCTATCGCTATAGTTTTTTAGTGATAAACATTATGATTACAATGTTATTTATTATTAGGTTTTCTTTTAACTAGTCTATTATCGTTAGTGTTGGTTAGTGCTGTTAAAAGTCCGATCCTATCCGTCCGGACTCCTCAAATAGGGACTTTAATCAGGACTCGATCCTTTGAGTAAGGTTGAATATGATCATACGTAGATAATACGTGATTTACTAATACGTATCATCATGTATCGGTATGGGTCAGCATAAATTAGCCAATCAAATGGCTAATTCCCTGGACAAAAGATATGTAGACCCCTACATTCGGACTTTATCTGAAGTCGACTCTGAGTCGGTCCTAAAAAGTCTCTGCCTAGTCGACTCAAGGACCCGGTCCAACAAGCTTTTTTACAGCCCTAGTGTTGGTTATATAAATAGTTTTTATAACCAACCTTCTGACCTTTATGTGGAAAAAGTGGGCTAGACGTTAATTATGTGTTCCGAAATAATAATTAAAATAAATAATTTCACTTTATAAGTATCTCCAAATTAGTACTCATTAATCGCGAATGTTGAAACAATCCTAGTCTTAACCAATCGGATGCATTAATTTCAGCATCATTCACGATAAATAATTATCTAACATAATCACATATATAGTCAGACCTTTTAAAATGAATTATGACGAGATTATATGTAAATATTTATTCAAACATGCATTTAAAGAGTGTTTGTATTTAAGGAGGTAAGAATCTATAAATGGGCTCAAGTGAGAACGTGCATTTAGGAGGGTTTGCATTTAGGGAGTTTACATTTAGGGGAGTCTGACTGTAGTAACTTATATTGCACTATTACTATTCTGTGTTCAATAATTATATGGGAGAAAATGTATCTCCGATACTATGTTGATCTTGTGAATAAAAATTGAATGAACTTTTTTTTTATTTTGTAAAACTTTTTAGTTCTACAAAATTAAAAAAAATTCATTCAAATTAGATAACGAAAAGATTGGCAAATTTAATTTTTGTTCACAAAATCAAAAATAGTTCCTATATGTTATTCGAATAAATTGTATTTTTTTTGATTATTTAACAACTATTCAAATAAATATATAGTATAATCATCCGAATAAGAAACTTTTTAAAATAAATATAAAAGTGATGTAATCAATTATCTTATATAACTGTAATACATAAATATTACTATCTAAATTTTATACAATCTTTTAAAAATTATAATATAGAAATAAAGAATTAATTAAAGAAACTTAAGAAACAGAAAAACAAAAAGAATACCTTTTTACAAATGGTTCTTTTTCTAAATTTTAAAAACAATTAAAGAAGTAAAAATAAAAGTAAATACATATTATAAAAAAATATTATACAATAATTTTTAGAAAAAAAAACTTTCTATTTGTATCCTATATATATTTTGTATATACAAGTATTTTTTTTTATTTTTTTTTAAATAAGAGGTCTATCCTCTATCTCTTTATTAATTAGTTAATTTATATATATAAGATACATGCTGAATAAACTAAGCTAAGAAAGATGAAGGTAAGAGCTAGTTTACTCTTGCCTATTCTTTGCTAAAATAGTCAGTAAACCTCTCTCTAGATTATGATAAAATAACTAAGAGAAGATTGTCTATAAGTGATATAATGACATATTTTTTTATTTAATAAAAAAATAAAAGTGGTTTAGTTTTAACTAGTATTAGAGGTTATAAAGGTAATAAAATTAAAAAGAATTATGTTAGATCACTCTAAAAAGAAGTCAAATTTTTTTATATATTGTAAAAATAATATTGTAATAAATGAGTAAAGCATGTTAAAGTGTTGTTAGTTATTAGATCTAATAGTATTTGTTTGTCAATATGATTCAAAATAAAAACTTAAGTAAAATTAATTATATCATAATAAGATATTTCTAAATTGTTTGAAGTTTTATACACAGTTTGTATTATTAAAATTGTAAAATATAAGTAATTTTGAAAACAAATTAAAAGATATATAATATTTTCAAAAATACTATAATATCTTAAACAGAGATAATTTGAATGTTTGTAACATTTCATTAATAAAGAAAAGAATATATAAATAGTTCTTTAAACAGTAATTTAATTTTAAAGTTATTTAATACAGAAAAGAATAGATCAGTTACTAAAGGCAAAGATTTTTCTTTATATGAAATATATTATAAAGATAATTACTAATTAACATTATTATTTTGTGAAATATACCAATAAGAGAAGCATTAATCTGTAAAAAAACAAAAGAAATAGTTAGCCAAACAGTTAAAGATCTGAGATATAAAAAGATAATGATAAGCCAAATAGCATACATAAACAACACAATAATAATTCCTAAGCTAGGATATCTCTTACAGCTAACAAAAATGCCAGAAAGAATGATTGACAAAATACATCAACTGCTAATATGCTTAGCTAAGCATAAGTGCAATATGATAAGAATATCGAACAATTGCACAATTGAATACAAAGACTTAGAAAATTGCAAAACACTAAGCCAAGAAATAACAACAAAGCAAATAAGCAGTCTTTTTTTAAGACTTAACAAACAAGATAGTATGGGTGAATTAACAAGACTTAGAATAGCTCAAAGATATTAGAAAGCAGACCTAACAGGTAACATTTAAGACAATAAAGAGAAAATAGAAATCAAGAAGTTTTGGAAAAACAACTTAGCCTGTTAAACAATAGCTAAAACAAAAGAAATAGAAATAAACATTAAATCAGAAAAACCCTTATAAAAAGTTTACAAACATAGTAAACAAATAAAAAACATATTAGAAACAAAAACATAAATAGTAAGCAGCAACACAATAAATAAATGAAGGTTAGTATATCTGAACCAACTTATAGATACAAAAGATAATAACCAGATCATATAAAAACAGCTCAAGAGTCTTCAAGATTTGTTATATAAAGAAAAGAAAGCTAAATAGTTTAGTGAAATAGAAAAAAAAATATTGAGAACACAAATGAGCAGAAAAATACAAGATCATTACAAAGTAAAAAGCTACAATACACAAGCATTAAAGATTAAGTAGAAAAGGATATCTAAAGACTGAAGGAAAAAAGAATAGATCATCCATAAATTAAAACACAACTAGCAATTAGACAAAATAATTAAAAAGAAAAAAAAAAAAGTCTAACAAAATATTGGTCAATGCATATAGAAAAAAGGAGAACAATAAGAGGTGTGGTGACCTAGTGAAGTGGTCAGGTTGTCAACCCTCCAAGTGGTAGGTTGGTGTTCAAATCCCAACGATAGCGAAAATTTGGATAATTATCTATGTAATATTTGTATTATGGCAACTGTTACTAATGATTGGGTTAGGATACCTGTAATGGTGGTTGCACCAGCATGACTGGCAGGTCAT
>CAJVQA010005460.1:0-16119 GCA_910591915.1 Cetraspora pellucida | reverse complement strand
GAATTTGTGCCATGTACATGTTTGCAATTATGTCATTAATTGTTATGTTCTTACAGAAACCTGAATAGAAGGCTTCTATATTGGCCTTGTTATCTGTCCACATTATCAAGCGTTTTTGGTTCCATAATGGTGCGAATGTAGACATCGCTATCAGGCACATCAGGAGCTCACGCATTTGAATGCTGTTTGCTGTTAGGTCCATTGATGTGCTCCAGTTAAATGCTGTGAAATATTGCTTATATGTTGCACTGCCGCCTAGGTTGAATGCATCTGTGAATAAGTTCTTGATATTTGGTTGTAACCATATTCTATATTCTAGGAAGTATACTCCTGACCATTCTGGAAGGATTCTGGACCACCATCATAGGTCAGCTTTCATTGGGCTTGTTATTTTTATACAGAGCTTTGATTTTTTTGGGTCCGCTTACTGCTTAGATAAAATGTTGTAAATAGGGTCGGCCTTGTGGAATTGTTTAACATAGCCATATAAGTGAACCAATCAGTGATTGTATCTTTTTTTTGTAACCCCATTTCTTGTCAGTCCATTCAGCAATTGTTTTTAGGATTTTTTCCTTTTTTGTTTCAGGAATAGATGTGGAGAAATTAACTGTGTCGATTTGAATACCAAGAAATGTTAGTACTGTGCATGGGCCTTCAAGTTTTGATGGCTTGTAGGGAACATTGAGTATATCTAATATCCGTAAGAATTGGTGTAACTCCTGCTCGGCATTTTGTTTAGATATTATTAAAAAATTATTTACATAATGTATAATTGACTTGATTCCTTGTTTTACTGCGATCCACGTGATTATATCTGCGAATCTGCAGAATATGCCACCAGATGCCCTGTTACCAAATGCTAGTGCTTTGTCAAAATAAAGCTTGTTATCATATTGCAACCCTTGAAGTACTTGATCAACTAGGTGTACAGGTAGTATACGGTATGCATCCTTTATATCAATTTTGGATAGTAAGCAATCTTTTCCATATTGTGCTATCCACCTTATAGCATGATTTATATTTTTATACTTAGTTGCAAATTCGCTACCATCAATACCATCATTTACACTTGCCATAGCTGGTGCTGATAAATGGGAAATAACTCTATAGACTTTCAGGTTTGTATTTTTCTTTTCTACCAAACCACATGGGTTTATTTAGAAGACTGAGCATGGTGGATTGTCAATAGTAAATAGCCTACTCATATGTTTTAGAGCCAATTCATCCTCTATATACTTAGCTAGTGCTGTTGGTTCTGTGTCTATAGATCTCAGATTATCTTGTACTATTATTGTTTGTTTGCCAGTGAAGTTAAATCTAAAACCGTTTTGAATGCTGTCTTTAAGATATTGAACAAATTGTTAATTTGGGTGTTCACATGTTAGGTAGTCAAATGCGAACTTGTTAATTGGAGTTATTACATTAAAGTGAGTTGGGTCTAATTGTGCTAAGATTGCTATCTCTTCTTGTGATAATGGACTGCTTCTTGGTGAAATGGCTTCTATAGTTTGTTTGACTGATTGTAGATTTGGTTCTGCGTATGATGTTATAGCCTTCGATGCTTTAAACTGTGCAGTGTACTTCATTAATTTTTGTATATTGCTTGTCACTATTATTTTATACATTTATGTTAGTAATGCCTTTATTGTTATTTACGCATTTTGTGCTAGCACTATTGTCTATTTGTATTTATTTATTTAACTACTGATGCTGTTTGCATATATTTTATTATTTTAGATTATGCGTTCAGTTAAGAAAAAAAAAAAATTTTTTTTTTTTTTTTTTACTTATACTGCTGCTGTTTTATTCATTTGTCGGAGTATAATTATTTCTGTTTCTTAAATTTTTTCGAAAGCAGGTCTTTTCGCTATGATTAGTTTTCCTGCATATAGTACAGGCATGGATTCGACCACAATTCTTGTCCTCAGGACATGATTTACGATTCCAATTTAAACAAATCTCTTTGCTGTCTTGCCAATATGTATTTACCCAATTAGGGTGGCGCCAGCCATTATTTTATGTTTTTCTTGTCATTGTCATATCAAAATTTTTGCCTTCTGCTTCTATATTTCTGTCTTGAAGAGTGGAATCACGGTCCATTACTAAAGCCACTCTACGATCTTCATCATATTCCATGACAGCTGCAAATTCATATTTGATACATAGCTCATTTATATGATCTCTATATGTGTTTAGTTCTTGTTCACGATTTTTATATAACATTAATACTGCATCCATATATGCTTTGAATGCTAATAACCACTCAGATATGTTTCCAAAGGTTGTATTGTGCTTCCGTTTCTTTATAGAGATCATTCCACCTTCTGAAGTTTCTAATGTAGTGTTGTCATTCATTTCTTTCATACTGTCAATTAGGTTTTTATGTATGAATTCATGAAGGTTCACGAATGAACCAAAAGCTAGCGCCTTCCATAGTTTGTGAGTCAAGGTTGGCTTTTGTGGAATCATTTTTATCATTTTTTGTCCTTCCTTCCAGTTCATAACCCACCATGACCGAATACGTTCTGTCTCTACTGCTTTTGGGTTTGAGAACCCTTGAACTGTTGGCATATTCTTTATTATACTGTAATTTATTGCTAGGAACCTTCTGGCTGTTACTTTGTATGTCATCACTCCAACGTTACTTATCATTTCATTGTTTTGATTTTCCAGATTTGCGCTCATGATTAGGTTGTTTATGACTGGGAAAGAAGGATAATTGCCTTGTGAGGTTCGGTATCTCTGTCTGTTTCCATGTTGTTCTGCTGATTGTCTGTTGTAGCCTGGTTAGTGTTGTCATTCTGATGATCATTATTATTATTATTCTGTTGGCGTGTTCGTTCCAGCTGTTCAAATCTTTGATTGATTGTGTCCATGCACTGGGAGTTCCATTCTCTTTGCGCTTCAAACTGTTGGTCCATATATTGTTGCATAGTCCGCATTATGGCTGCTGCAGTTGTTTGGATTATTGTATCTACGTATGTTTTTGTTTGTGTGTCTATGCCCATTTCAGGACTTCGCTCCTCTTGGTTTTAACTGCCAGATGCAACAATTGTTTCTACAGACTCATTGGATATAGTGCTTGCATTTCTGGCGATTGATAAGTTGCATATATTCCTCTTGCTCATTTATTTTTTATTTTATTTTTTTTTTTTGTGAATGTTCTGCTTTCCCGGTTGTTGTTTGGCCACTTGCTGATGTTCGACCTTTTGTCTTGCTTCTTGATATCTTGGTTCTTGTCTTGTTATTTATTGAGTTGTCTATCTGCACTCCTTATGTATGCTATTCTCATTTGGGGGGTTGCATGTACTGGATTTGCTTGTTGGCGCCAAGTTCTGCATGTGATTGCAGGTGCCAGTGCGTCATTGCATCGATTGCCTTTTCGATCTGTTGACCTTTTTGTCAACTCGAAATCTGTAAGATCTGTAATATCTGTAAGATTTCCGGCACAGTAATTTGAGCCAATCAGAATCAAGTCACATGTACTAGAATTAGTACTTTCATCAAAATCGTCCCGATCTCATGATCCCGTAATCAGAATCACATGATCTTGCGCTCATTAGAACCGTCTTGGTGAGCTGAATCCAATGGTGGTTGTTTCATCCAATTGGTTCGGTATATCAAAAGTTATGATCAAAAATGTGTAAAACTCTTAATGTTAACAATATACATATAATATTACACTTTATATAGATGTCTCAAGCTTTTATTTAAAATAATATAATTTAAGATTAAAGATATATTAATTTAACTAATTATTAAAAAACAGTTTATTATACCAAATATAATTTCTAAATTTTATTATAAATAGAATTTGCACACTAGATTTGCCATCTAAAGTAACAACTTACTAACTTTTTAAGTTAATATATTTCAAATTTATTAGTTATATTATATGTTTTTTTTATTGTTATTAAAAAATATAATATAATGATTATATTTATTAATAAAACTAATTAAAAATATATTTGATAAAATTATAAAAAAAATATTATTATTTTATAAAGAAATAATTTAATATTATTATATAATAATATAAAAAAGAAGTCTTAAATAGAATTAAGAATATAAAAATTAAGAATAGAGTACATATAAATTATTTGTCATATAATTTGTACAGTAAATTTAGATTTACATAGTAAGCAAAAATATAGTACTAATAAAATTTTTTAAAAACATACCAAAATTTTATTAAATTTTTAGAATATTTAAATTAAAATAATTTATTTATTATAATAAAAAATTATAATATATATTATTTTAAAAAATCTATACTTATATATATCATAAAAGTCTTGGTAATAAATTTAAATTCTTGGTGATAATGTTTTATTGGCTGATTATCATATAATTATTATATGATTTTTATAATAAATTTATTATACCAAATCTTTAAATAAATCTATATCAATGAATTTTAATCTAAATTAAAAATTCTACTATTATTAAAATCATAAAAGTCTGCTTTACAACTTTTCTTAAAAGTTTAAAAACAGTTTAGTAAAAATATTTTTAAATATCAAAATAAAAAAATTTATAACTAAAATCATATAACAAATAATATATATATACTTTACCCTTAATAAGGTATTAGATTATTAAAATAACATAATAATTTTTTTTTATAAATTAAAAAAAATAAAACAAATTATAAAATATAATGTTTTTTTGAGAATTTGGCAGCAAACACAATTTAAAGTAGGATGTAGTAACTTAGTAAAATAATTAAGTTATCAACCCTTTAAGTAGAAGATTAGGTGTTCAAATTCTATTGATAGTAAAAATTTGAATAATCACCTATATAATATTCATATTATACTAATTGTTACTAATGATTGGATTAGAATATCTATAATAGCAGTTATATTAGCATAACTGACAGATCATAAGGCATCTAAGTAATTTGTTATATAAAGGAATGCAAACTGACAAATCAGACAATGCAAATACTAAATAAGTTCTTGTAGCCATATAAATTTGTTAAAATTAGGTAACAAAAAGTCTATTTAGAAAGCCCTAAGTAGAAAGATAGCCAGATTTTCAACAGCTCTACTATAATAGCTAACTTAAGAAAACAGATATTAAGATTATAGTACCTGGTCATAGTAGCTAAACAGGCAAGAAACTATATATTAAAAGTTTCAAAAATATCACCAACTAGACTGTCAGAATGAAATAGAGAAAAGAATATTAGACTGATCTGATATACTGATAGACTAATCATAGTCCTATATAGGCTATATTAGAAGTTTAATAAAAAGGCAGATAAGAAGACAGAAATATACTAAACTATCAGAGTTATGCTATAAAGTAAATTCTAGGATTTGAGTAAACTCTACAAGATCATAGCAATTAAATAATATAACTCTGATTATAAATGTTGGTTCTGCTATAGTAATACCTAGATCAGCTATAAAAATAAATACAAAAGGCTTTGGGAGGTTTATCTTAAAAGTAAATTAGTTCTAATATTGAGATGATAATCTGAACATCCAGGTATAACCTAGTAAGTTAATACAAGTTACAGGTTTAGAGAGTTTAAAATAGAACATCTAAGCAGAAGTATTAGATACAGCAATTGATAAGAAACCTTTAGTTAAACTTCTTAAATAGATAATATAGAAAAGTTATATATATAGCCAATTGTACTCTCTTCTATAGTTATTTATAGAATTACATTACTAATAACTTATTAATAAAAATTAAAAGACCAATCTTTAACTGACTTAAAAGGCAAGAGTTTATAGACTCTTTTAAAAGCCTGCATCTAACAGAGAGAGCATATATGTGATCAAGTTATGAAGCTGCAACAAGAATCAACTATATCTGGCTATTAGAAATACTCACAGCTGGTCTACAGAAAGCCAATACAGAAGAGGCAGAAAATATAACAGATAGTGATTACAGAATAATAACAATGAACATATGGGTAGAGCATGTAGTTATGAACTACAGCTGTGCAGAAATCAAACATAAAGACCAAATGAAAACAATATACCTATATAAGGAAGCAAAACAAGAGGATTAGAAAAAATATGCTAAAGAGCTTCAAGTACAACTAGAGTGGAAAAAAGTACTGAAGCAACTAGAAGGGGATATAATGAATAGTGTACACAAGACAGACATGCTGAACTATATATGAAATGCAATAGAAGAAGCCATAATAGAAGCAACAAATAAACAAATACCAAAAAAGAAGATATTTAATACAAAGGCAAATAGAAGACATCAGCATAGGAATTCACAACATTGCAGACATATAATTGAACTACAACACATAATAAAAAAGGCAAAAATGAGAAAAAACCAAGTAACAAAAAATGAAGAAAGAAAAGAAATAAACAATAGACTTAAAGACATTAGCAAAGAAATAGGAGTAGTATTGCTAAAGCTATACAAACAATAGTCAGAAGCTTGGTTAAAAGACATAAAAGGTTGACAAAAAATTGTAAAAAACAGAAAAAAGAGAACTGGAAATAAGTGCAAAGAAAACAAATAGAAGAAAATATAAACAGAAGATGTGAGATGATTAAAACTGATTAAGGACTAATGATTGCTAATTTATTGAACAAGCCATACAAAAAGATAATTCTTGACAGATTCATAGTACAAAATAAAGAAAATGTCAGTTTAACATTAGAGCCCAAGGCTGTCATAAATAGTTTAACAATGCACTTTGAGAACCATTTCAGAAAATGAAAAACTAAGCTAACAGAAATGTCAGAGAAATGGAAAGAAATATGCAGTCCAAGAGATTGGATCCAAGAAACTTGGTATGAAAAGTTAAAAGAAAAAATAGAAGAAGAGAAGTGGGAAGATATCATAAGAGAACTCAAAGCCAATACAGTCTCTGGAATCTCAGACATAAGCTACATTTTAATTAAACAGGCAAGAAAGAAATCACAAAAGATTTTTAGAGCTTTTGCAAACCTGGTTCTAGAAACAGATAAAATGCCAAAGAAGTGAAAAATAGCACAAGTCTATTTGATTCCAAAAGATGCAGACTGAAGATATAATCTAAACAACATAAGACCAATAGCACTAATTGAGACTTTTAGAAAGTTAGTTACAAAGGTAGTAACAAGAAGGTTGGCCAAGATATTTATAAAGAGACAAATACTCAAAGGGCCAAATTATGCAAATTTGCCTGGCAACTCAACAGAGCAACTGATATACATACTAAATATGATAATGGAAGAAGCACAAGAGAAAAATAAAGAAGCATGGATACTTTTACAAGATATGAAAAAGGCATTTGACTCAGTTCTACTAGAAAGTCTATAATAGGCTCTTGAAAGAGTCAAAATACTACAAAAAACAATAAGATACATTATCAACCTCTTTTATAAATGACAACTGAAAGTAATTACAACTTATGGTCTAACAGAAGAAATAAATGCAAAAGATGGTATAGCCAAGAAGAGATAATCTCTCTACTAATATAAAAGCTTTTCTATAATTCACTATTGGAAAGAATTCAAGAAGACGAATCATTAGGCTACACTGTAGAACAAGAAACATTAAGCAATACAAACATTAATTGTATTACAAAATATAGACAAGCAGCAATTGCTTATGCAGATAATACTACATGGATTGCAAATACCAAAGACCAAATGCTAAGAATTCTTGAAATTGCAGAGGAGTTCTTTAAAGTGAATAATATTAAAATAAATAGAGCAAAGTCAAAGCTCATAGTAATGAATTCTAGACTAAGAAAGGAAGATAGAGAAATTAAATTTGGACAGAGTAGAATAATTGAAGAACCAAAAAACAAAATTGTAAGATCATTAGGGATCTGGCTAAACAGTAGAATGAGAGAATCACTAGTTTGCAAAAAAGCAAAAGGAATAGTTAGTCAAACAGTCAAAGATCTTAGATACAAAAAAATGTCAATGAGCCAAATTGTATACATAAACAATACAGTAATAATCCCAAAATTAGGATACCTTTTGCAGTTAACAAAGATGTCAGAAAAGATGATTAACAGAATTCACTAACTGATAATATGTTTGGCCAAACATAAATGCAACATGATGAAAACTACAAATAACTGCACAATTGAGCACAAAGATTTAGAAAACTGTAAATCGTTAAGTCAAGAAATAGCAACAAAGCAAATAAGTAGTTTACTCACAAGACTTAATAGAAAAGACCATTTGGGGGACCTAACAAAGCTTAGAATAGTACAAGGATGCCAGAAAGCTGGCTTAGTAAAAGACATTTGGGAGCCTAAAACAAGGCCAGAAGAAGCAAAATATTGGAAGTACAATTTGGCTTGTCGAACAATAATCAAGACAAAAGAAATAGAAATAAACATCAAAACAGAAAACCATTTGTGGAAAGTTTATGATTATGAGATAAGAATAAGAGACTTTGTTAAAACCAAATCTTGGATAGCAAGCAGCAGTACAATAAATGAATGGGCCTACTGTACTTGAACCAGCTCATAGATATGAAAGGTGAAAGCTTAATCACATAGAAACAACTCAAAAGTCTTTAAGGGTTATTATGTAAAGAGAAAAAAGCCAAATAGTTCAATGAAATAGAAAAAAAAATGTTAATAACACAAACAAGCAGAGAAATACATAACCTATACAAGAGCAATAGCTATAATACTCAGATGCTAATGATTAATTGGACAAAGATATCTGAAGACAGAAAAAAGAAAAAGTGGATCATACATAGGCCAAAACATAAACAAAAACTTAGCAAAATATTAAGAAAGAAAAAGAAAAAGATTTTAGCTAAACATTGGCTTTTGTGAAAGACAGAAGAAAAGACATATACAGAGACAAGCAAATGCAAAGGGTATAAAAATAAAACAGAACAATTAACAGAGAATTGTGAAAAGTGGATAAGATGAAACAATAATATAAAAGCAGTTTCTAAAACACTAGTAGAAAAAGGCAGTAACAAGATTAATGCAATGTTAGAACAGATACTAGTAAACAAAGCAATGAAGAAATGAAAGAAAGAAGAAAGAAGTCTAATTGAACTAAAATAAATAGAAGAATATGAGATAGAATTAATCAAAAAGCAAAAATTAAATAATAAAATCACAATATATTTAATAGAAGTCTTAACAAGAAACAAGATGAGAAACAAAGACAAGTATATTTTTTATACAGATAGAGCATTATATAAAGAAAAAAGAGTACGTAAAGGACCAAATTAATGATGGCCAGACCCAATGTACAGGGCAGGCTATGGCACCCTTCACAGTTGTGCAAGCTAAGCTTCAAATAGTGAACGATCCTGTAGAAGACAATCCAACCCCTCAAGTTTCTGCTTTCAACACTTCACCTTCTGCAGAAACAAACACATGTTACAACAAATTTCTACAATTACACAATCTACCTATCATATATAATTCTATAACACTTGGAAACTTCCTATCCTATCTTCAAAAACACTAGTTCAAAAATAGCTTCAAAATATCTATCAATCAAAACAAAACTGAATTACATATATATACTAACCTTTCTGATTTTATTTTGCATGAACATTATACTATTCAACCCTTCCAATATGAAATATACAAACATTTACTCTTACTAACAACACCTAACAATACATCATCATACACCCATTCAGTCTTATTTAATCAATTATTTCTTATAGACCTATCTTTTGAATCTTTATCTTTATCAGTAACTTCTATATCCAATCATACTGTTGATAGATCTGAGACTTCTTTTTAACCTACATTCTCTAATACTTCTAGCATACAACCTACCATCCACCTACCAGTAGAGAAAACATCTACATCTACTCTATATAAACCATTACACTTATCAATATGTACACACAACACACAAGAATACAATGATAATCTAAAACAACAAGTTTGAGAGAATTATTTTTTCTCACATAACATCAATATAGCTAGCATTACAGAAACTAAAATTGCACAAGACAATGCAAATACTAAATTTTCTGGATCTTAGCAGTTCACTATTACTGGTCCTGCACTAATAGTTGCAAAGCTAGAACAGCAATTATGATTCAAAAACATCTAAAACTACATGTTCACAAAACACTTCAATTTCCTGGTTATACTATTGCTATAGATCTTTTCTTTAAGCATGACTTCAAATTTCGCATCATTTCAGTTTATTTACCTAATGATGATCTTCAACTTAGACTTCTTATTCAAAATAATATCATACAATAGAATCAAGAAGCAAACACTAAAAGCATACAACCCATAATTATGAGTGATTTCAATGTCTCTGATAATGTACAATCATTATCGATTAAACTCAAACTTATTCATTTTCTCTAATACAACAACATGTATGGTCTAGCTAAATACACACAATCATTAACTCCTACTTGGCATAGCAGCAGATACAGTAGTCATATTAACTACATCTGAGCTAACTATTTCATCATCCGATACTTAACTTCTTATTATACAGATGATGCTAACCAAAGTACATTCAGTGATCACAAAATTCTCATATTATCATAGGAATTCCCTTATGCTATTACTGGAAAATGATGATCAGCTACCAAAACTAAACGAAGAATCTTTGCTTACAAACAAATGAACCAAGACCATTGGCAAGCTTTTGCTAATCAAGTTACATCTAATCTTCAAGCCAATAAGGCTTCTTCTACAACCAACACTACAGAATCACTTGAAGCCTCATGGCACAAAATTCAAAAAAGCATTATTGCCGCTGCTTTGCAACACATTCTCAATAAAAAATTTACAGTTCAGAACTTTCAACATATTTTCTTTTCCAAGGCATCTAAACTACATTCATGTCTTAAAAAACTTGGCAATATTATAAGACAGGCCAAAGCCTCAATTCAAAACCAAACTACAATGCCTACATCTCACAATCTAGTTATTGATCAGCTTAACTTTTTTTATCATCTTAATATATCTGCTTTGTCCTATAATCCTAACCTTTTATCCAACTAGATAACTGCAGTCAATACTAAATAGAAAATACTCTATTATGCTCGTAACCTAGAAAACATCAAAAATATAAGAGAACAAATAAATGATAACATAGACAAATAATGTAGTAAACTTCAAAACAGTTCAACATCAATGATTAATAGTATACTTAATTGACACCAAGATCCTGTTAGATTTGATAACATTAAAGAACAAAATGACATTATTACTGAACCAACTCTTATCAAACAGCATATTTAACAACACTTTGATGACTGGACAGCTCCTAGAAACATCCAATCATAATTATTTGACACAATGTAGCAACAAGAATACCAACCCAAACCTAATATTGACTCTATATAGTATCAAACAGCACTTGACGAATTTTCTTCACTAGAAGTTTTTGAAGTTATCAGCCAACTCCCAAACAACAAAGCATGTGGGCCATTAGGCATCAGCTATAAAATGCTCAAACATGCTAGAACACTATTTCTTAATACAATCACAGCTCTTTTTAATCGCTGTCTCACATCTGGACAAATTCCAAATCAATAGAAAGAAGTAAGAATTTTTTCTATTTCCAAAAAGCCTATTTTTGTTAGCAATTTAACTAATATCAGACCTATTAGTTTGCTTGAACATGTTAAAAAACTCTACATTAAACTTATTACTAACTGACTCAACTACATCTTTATTCATCACAAAATTTTATCACCCTTTAACTATATAGCTCTACCTGGCAATAGTATAGCTATTTCTATACACATTTTTAACAATATTATCAAAGAAGCTTTTTGTAATTCTAAACAGCTTTGGCTCCTATCTCAGGATATGAGCAAAGCTTATGACTCTGTGGACCTAACACTTTTTACCAAATCCTTATTATGTCTAAACATGCTATCCAATCTTATTAACATTCTTACCAACTTGCTTACTAATCAACATAACTGAGTTATTATAAATTTAGGTCTTACTAACTCATACAATGTTAAAAATGGCATTGACCAAGAAGAAACTATAACTCTTTATTTTGGAGAATCTATTATGATCCTTTAATTAACAAAATAGGCTTAGACTTTTCAGAATACACTTTGGCTACAAAGTAGAACACTAGTCTGCTTCAGCCAAAGCCTCAACAACTTCAAATCTCAGTATCTGTATTAGCATACATAGATGATACACTTTGGATAGCCAAATCCAAAGAAGAATTACAAACAATTATTACTACAGTCACCTCCTTTTACCACATAGCCAATATACAAATTAATCCAACTAAATCAATTCTTATCTCAAATACCCCATTCACAGCCTCTATTCATTTCTTTAATTTATCACTTACACCTACTTCTGCCAACCAGCCATTCAAATTCTTAGGATGCTGGTTTATTCTTAATAACTCTCATACAAAACAAAGCCAACTAATCTATGATGAAGCAATTCAACTCATCAACATTACAGGTACCAAAAGAATTACAAACAAACAAGCTACATATATTACTAATACAGTAATTATTCCTACTATCAAATACAGATTACACAACATAATTCTCAAACATTCTACCTGTAACAAAATTCTATCCAAATACCTTACTATAATTAAACACAAAGCCAAACTTTCTTACACTAATCCTAATAATACTATACTAAACTCTCATATATATAATATATATAATATTTGGAATATTCAGTTACAACATCATGTATCCTGCTTTTAACAAAGAATTAACAACCTAGAAACACTCGGTATTTCTACAAAAATTAGACTACAGCAACTTCAAAACAATCTTTGGTCTGCTACTAATATTCTTCAACACAACCAACCACTTATTGATGGACCCAACAAACTTATACTTAACTTTAAAATTATACAACTTCTACAGCACTTGGGCATTTCAATTTTAGCAAATTCTAATGTCTTGTGGCCTAACACAATTCATGATGGTCATCAACCATTAGAACCTATACTTACCCAACACTCTAAATACAATATTTTTAGAAAACAACTTTGAAAAAACAACATACTCTATTTAGAACAATTATGTATTGCAGATAACAGTACTCTACTCAAATGACATCATCTTTCACCCAGACTTCATTATTTAACTAAAGAAAGGCAACCTCTTTGGTTTACCTATCTTGAAGATACAATTTTGTCTGACAGACTACACTGTCTAATTCTCCCTCATTTTCAACCATTTGGAGTTAATGCCTTTGCATATAACACTTCACCCATTAAAAAACAATTAAAACCATGATTACTTACATATAATAACAATAATGAAGAGATCATTATTGACAAAATCTGCAAATATTTCCCAAACACAAATTAATTCTCTATTACACACTAGAATGCTAATATCAATTTAGAACATAACCATTACTATGCTCTTCCAGATCTGAACTGCATACCATGTACTGGATGTCATCTTAATTCAAATAGAATTAATCAGATATGCATAATTAATGTATTAGCAACTATCTGTATCAGCTTTCTGAAAAGAAAAACCTCCAAACTCAAACTTAATGCTAACTACCTGGACCTTATTTACTTAACAGCAATTAAACATCCTTCATGAATTCCACATAACTATCCTACTATCAATATATCAAATTCAACTATTGCTGAAAATTTTAAACCTAATGAATGTTCAAACAAACTTGAAGAAATTTTTCAAAGCAATTTGTTATATAAGGAATTTATTTTTTATACTGATGGATTAGTAACTGATATTGGAACCAAACAAAGCTCAATAGGCATTGGATGGGTCCAAGTTAATAGTAACAATCAGATTCTTCACAAATTCTTAGCCAAAATTCATTTCTGACCATCAGCCTATAAGGTAGAACTCTTCTCTATTTTATCAGTAATTTCAACTGTACTCTGTAATGCAATATTTCAAATTTATACTGACTCACAATCTGTTATTTCTAAATTCTACAAACTTTCTACTCAACTTAATAATTCTAACAAACTTTTTAAATTTAATGCATGGCTCTTATAGTATACACTCCTAAATATTATCAAATCCTTTAACCTAAATATTAACTTTCACAAAATTCAAGCTTATACCGATAATACCTTCAATAACATGGCTGATTTTCTAGCAAAGCAATATATTTTTTCTTTACCTTTATACTTTCAATATACAAATATTTATAATCCTTTTCATATTCTACAATAGAAACAAAATCTTGTTGAACTTCCTACCAAACATTTTGTTAAATATATCTATAAAGCATACATATTGGCAATGTAGTTTTCACAAAAAAGAAACAATAAATGAGCTCATATTAATCACTATATAGACTAAAAATCTATGTGGCTATACCTTAATCACAATCAAAAACCTACATCTAACTTTACCAGCTTCAAACTTAACCAATCTAAAACCTTTAAAATTAAAATCCTTCTAAATCAACTACCAACTTACTGGGTGTGGTGACTTAGTAAAGTAAATAAGTTGTTAACTCTCCAAGTGGTAGGTTGGGAGTTTAAAACCCACTGATGGTGAAAATTTAGAAAACCACCTATGTTACATCAGTGTATACGGGCATCTGTGCAATGTTAAAGTTATACAGAAGAATACAAACTGGCAATAGATGGTACAAACACAAGATAAGTTCTAGAAACTGGTATTATGGCAATGGCTATCTATTAATCAGTTGGGATTAGTACCTATAACACAGTTATACCAGATAACTGACAGGTCATAGGGCATCTGTGGCTATGTAAATCTGTGAACTGGGATAACTAGAAGCCCACTTGAGAAGACCTGAGTAGAAAAGTAATATGGATCTTTGACAGTAATACTGTAAAGGCTAGACCTAGGAAACGGATACCAATGTAGAAGGAATTGGGTAGGCAAGAACCTTGGATGAGAGGTACTACCAACTAGGCTGCCAGAAGTTTTGAACCAGAAGAAAAGAACCTTGGGGGGCAGACCCTGGGGTACTAGAGACAGGTCACAGTTCTATTAGGCTATCTGGATTGGGAGTTTAAGATCAGAAACAGAGGTATATTAAAGTATTAGATATATGCTGTATAGTCAGTGCTAGGGTCTGGGTGAACTTTGCAAGGGTGAGCCCTGTTAAAAAAATACTAAATGTGGGTAGTTAGTTAGCAGAGGGGCCTCCTGGAGCTCTACAGTCAGGTGATATACTCTGAAATGTGTAATGGCTTAACAGATGTACAGACAGGAAGATCATAGTTAGGTTAGACAGCACTTAGATATATAGGAACTTGTGCGCTATTTGTCAGTATAAGTATAAGGATCAAAGTATTTAAAATAGGTAATCTTCAAGTAAATTGCAGGTATGGCAGCTAGTGTAGAATCTGCTATATGGGCAGACTACATTAGCAAAAAAAATAGACCGCTATATATCAATTACTAACCATAGGATATATAGCGATGTTAATTATCCCTGCTGATTTATAATGATTATGATACCAATCGATGCATAACCAAAACGATGGAAATCGATACATAACTAAATGAATAAAATCGATATGCAACCAAATAAATAAAAATCGATACGTAGCCAAAAAGATATAGATCAATATAAATCGATATATAGCTAAAAACATATAAATCGCCATATTTAATATTGCAGCAATTGATTTTGAAAATATCAAATTAAAAGAGCATTAAATTGAGAAGCAACCAATTTATTTTATTTTACAATATACAATACATGCGATATATGCAATATATAAAATTTAATACAATTCCTGTTACAAGTAAGCAATACAAATAATACATAAATGTTTTTAAAAAAAAAACACTATAAAAAAAAAATGCTATTGAACAATGCCAAACAATTCATTCTGTTCCTTCTGTGAAAGCATCAAAGAACTACTTTGGGAAAGGAGGCCAGGATCAGGGTCGTAGTGGGGATCATGGTCGTGGTGGTGATAAGCAGCTTGTTCACAGTTTTGTGTTACCACAAGTTCTTCATTAACAATTTCGTTTGCTGACTCTTGACTGGGACCGCTGTTGGAAAAATCATCCTGCATAATAAATAAAGATCAGTATTACTTTTTTGAGTTGTATAAATTGATTTATATCAATTCACTACAATTAATTACCAAATACTGCACCATGCGGCACTTAATCCGCTTTCTGTTACAAATTATATTTTTTGACTGAGGGTTTAATAAAATATCACACATGGCCAGTATGAATGCACAGTGATGGTTGGTG
>CAJVQA010005459.1:0-16120 GCA_910591915.1 Cetraspora pellucida | reverse complement strand
TTGTAAATTGGCTCTGGCCTGTGTCAACTTATGTAGTTGCCTATAACAAATTATTAATAAAGATAAAGGCAAAACCTCACCTTAATACCAAAAAAAAAATATATTTATATTTATTTTATTAAATATTAAATATTTGCTATTATTATTATATTATATTTATTTATTTATAATATTAGATTTTTAAAATAAGATATTTTAGGATTTAGAGAGTTCCTCTTTCTGCAAATCCTTTATACAAATCTTAACTAAAAATTTATCTGTACAAAAACATTTATAATTATTTATTTTACTAAGTTAACTTATCTTTTGCTCTTAAGTAAACTTATTCAGTACTAAATTTTACATTTATCTTAAAAGTTTCAAGTCTTTAAGATTCAAACTCATTAAGAAAACATACTAATGACCTTTGGCCTACATAATTTACAATTTTAATTGTTATGCAAAAGTTACTGTTACAACCTATTTTATACTTTTAAGCAAAAGTATAGAATACATTTTTCTAATTAAAATAAGCTTTAAACAAAGATTTTTAACCTAATATTGATAAATTATAGCCAAATTTAATTATTATTCTCTTGTAAAAATTCTTTTTTACTTTTTGTCCTTACTCTGGTTTGCTCATCCTTACATATTTTTTGTATAATATTAGATTACTCCTTAATTTATATTTAATTAAATTTACACTAAATTTACTAATATATTTTTAAATAGAATCTTATTTAATATATAATCTACTCTTTTCTATATTTGGTTTTAATTAATTTTACACAAAAGTTATATTTTGTATCAATACTATGCTACATTGGTGACTATTATTTAGTCATATTCACTATTCTAGTTATTATAAATTATAATTTTTGTAATATCTTATTATATAAAATTACACAAACTTATATTAAGTTACACTTTATACTAAAAACCTCTGTATTTACTTACTATTATTACAAAATTAAATATTTACAACTTCCTTATTTTTTTCTTATTTAACAAAATATCTAAAAATGCAGACTCTTATAACAACTAAACCAGACTTTTATAATATAGATTATTACTATTCTAAATATAGAGGCCATTATAGACTCAGTATGAATGAGAAAACTTTCAAATTACTTAATGTTCTTCTACCAAATATTAATCCTAATTAATGTGAAAACCTTAAAAAAAACAACATTATTTTAAAGTTCCAACTTAATCAACTATTGGCACATTTTTATATAATCATTTTCATACTAATTTTACCTCTCACTATTGTAAAATTACCTAACCTACAACTCTTGATCTCTTCAATATGCAACCCTTTCCAATTATCTCTACTAAACACTTTGAAAAAATTAGTAATATTCTATTAGCATCTCCTATTATTAAACAACTTTCAACTCAATTTTCTAATTTTATTCTTCTTTTTTTTTTATTTAATACCAATCCTACATCAACTGTTATTATTCCTCACTCTTAACATATTCATATATATGTATTATGTAATATTAAAAATCTTCTTTATATTTTTTTTCAAGAAAACAAACATTCTCTAGATTATACTACAGCAATTTTTTTTAGAACTCAGCTTATTTATCATAACTGTATTCACAGAATTATTGATATCAAATTGTATTATCTTGTCCAAACTAAACCTTTATCTTAAGAACAAAAGAAAATAGCTTATATATCCAAATTCATCTTACTCAACAAAACTGAAAAAATAAAATTTTTTAAAGAAGTTCTATCTAAATTTTCAAAAAAAGATAACAAATCTCAATAACATAAATATGATATTTCCTAAGATCTTGACTAGTTTAAATTATTTCCAGTTACAAAAGAAAGGGAACCTAACTCAAAACTTAACACTCCATTCCCTTAATAATTATTTAACTTTTTTAAACCCAAATTAATTTCTTTTATATCTGGAAAAACTATTCTTTCTGAAAATCTAGATATTAAATCTATTTTTAAATACTCCTTTGATTACTTATTAAAACTATAACTGAATGAAAACCCAAATTCTTAGTAGATTTAGTTCACAAATCAAATCTATCAATTGGCACTTATATTTTAATTTCTACAGAAATTTTAATTAATACTTTAAAACTTATATTTTCTAAATTTCTTAATATATTTTTTTCAAAACTTAATTATAAAAAAATTCTTCAATTTCATTATACTATTCCATTATATATATTTCAAAATCAACTTCAAGTTGCTATTAATCTTACAAATTTACATCTTTTCTTTAACTTTACTTACAAAACTATTCATGCAAAAAAATTTACAGAAGATTTAAATCTTCAACCACTTTGTCTTACTTTACATCATAATATTAGTTACAATTTAATCAACAAAGCTCTTTTTCAAATACAAAATGATGATAAACTAAATATTAATGTTTCTTTTAATATTAATACAGAAAAATTCAAAAACTCTTTTCAAATATCTTCTCTTAAACTATATAAAGCTATTCTTGAAAATTGGTTTAATAAATTCTTTAAAATTTATAAATGTTACTCTTTTAATATTATCAAAACTAAAGTTTTTAATTTTCCCAAATATCAAACTGCAACTAAACATGCTAAAGAGTATAAAAGCTATTATCTCAATTCTTCATTATTGAATCTATCACATCTCTACAAAAGTGCATTCTACCAGTTAGAAAAATTGTTCTTTTTCATATTCATACTTATAAAAACTCTGATAAACATAAATGTACAATTTTGTTATCTAATATTGAATACAACTTTCAAAATCTCTTTACATATTATTTTGACTAATCTTTTAAAAAATTACCTGCTCTTGTCTCTGATAAATCAAACCCATTTACCAAATCTAATCAATCAACATGGACTCATCTTATTTTAGATTTTTTAATCTTTATAAAGATAATGAATATTCAGCTTTATTTAAAATTCTAACTTCAATTAAATTTCTTCATGAACTTGCTGATTCTGCTAAAAAATAATTCATAGAAATCAACAAAACAAATTATAATATAAATCATCAAACCTGTTGCTTTTATGAATGCTTCAAAGCTTTCCTTTATACAACAGCTCAAAATAATGAAATCTTTAATCTAAGCTACAATCAAGCTATTAAAAAAACTACAAATCAAATTACAGATATTCATTTTCTTACCAGAATTATTATTTACTTTGAAATATTTAAACAAAGTAATACAAATCTCTCTATTTTCTTTATTTGAAAAAAATATAATAAAGACTATTACCTTCAAGCTAAATCTCTTATTATTAAAAATTTTAAATACATTATTTCAAAAAAAATCAATAATTATGATCTTTTTAATCCTATTACCTCTTAACCTTCTTTTCAATAAACTTTTCTATAAGTAACATTAAAGCAGTTGTCACCTTTGAAATTATAATATACTCTACAAATAGTAGGCCATTTTCAAAGAAAAATAATGTAAGTAGACAGACAGTAAAGCTTATTTACATGAAAAACTGAATTAATAACAGTTAGGCCTAACATACTAGAAAGACTACAATATTTTTTGCAGTTGTGTAAGCCAAGCTTAAAACAGTGAACAACATTACAGAAACATCTTATTACTTATTGAATTCTAATTCTTTATCTAACTCCAAGGACCTTCGCTGTTATAATATTTTTCTAATTAATTATAATCTTCCAATCTTACTAACTAAACAAACACTACTATCTTTTATCCAACATCTAAAAAATAACTTTTTTAACAAACCTTTTAAAATCTCTATTAATAATATATTTACTGAAACATATATCTATAAAATCCAAAATATAAACTTCTACCTAATTATATATTTCTTCCAAATTTACACTATCATCTATATAATAACCTCCTTATTAAATCATATTTCAGATACTCAACTCCTTATACTATCTTTGATAGTATTTTTTTTAATATATATAGTATAATAATAATAATTCAAATCTTATTACTTCTAATTTACATAACTCTAACTCTACAACTACTAATAATATACCTCTTCTACAAATAAATCTTCCACCTATTATCTTAATCTCTATAAAAATTAGTTCTTTAAACATTAATAGTTTACTTTATCATTCAAAAAAACTTTCACTTATTGACATAATTAACCAATATAATTTTGATATTTTTGGATTATCAGAAATACATCTAATTTCCAAAGAAGAAAATATATTAACAAAGACCTTCAAAACTATAACAGCTTCTGGAGTTCTTATGAAAATTCTCATCAAATAGGTGTTAAAATTTTAATACATAAAAGAATTTCCAAATTTGTAGTCAGAATATACAACTATAATGATTATATAATTGGTCTCAATTTATATTTCAAATACAATTCTATTCATATTCTTCAAATTTACCTTTCAACAGCAGAGAAAAAACAATTATGTTCTGAAATCTAAGAACAAATTATTTAATTTTGTAACAACTCCAACTATTAACTAATAATATTTAAGAATTTTAATAATATTCTAATTTATACTTGGATAGAAATTCTCCTAAAAACATCTTTATTTTAGAATTTCAAATTCTTAAATATCTAATTAGTCATCAATTCAAAGATATATATCAATTATTCTTTCTTTTAACTCACAACTTTACTTTTACTTGCTTAATCTCAAGCAATAGAATTAACCAAATATGGATAAATCTAAGCATATCTTAAATTGACTATACTAATATTCTCAAGGATATCTCATCTGAATCTGTCATAAAATTATTACTTTTGCATATCTATAACTATTAATAAAACAAAATCTATCAAACAACATACAAGAAAAAACTTTCTTTGAAAAAATTATTCTAAAGAAAACCTGAAAAATTACTTAAACTAAATATCATAAAGTCTCTAACAACTTCAAATTAAAATATCAAATATTATTAATTAATATGAACTTAATCTAGTTTGGAACAAAATATTTAAAGCACTTTCCAAAACTGCTACTAAAAATATTCCTTATAAAAAAATCAAAACTATTCATGAAATCAAATTAGATAAACTACTTAAGTATCATTCACTCTATTATAGATACAAACAAATACAATATCTTAAAAATTATTTACAATTCCCAAATCTTTATAATCTTCTTAATAAATATAATACTAAATATTTTGACAATTTTATTATTTAATCTTAAACTTCTGATAATCTTCAATCTACTATTAAACAAGAATTTATTTAAATTAAATTAGTACTTAATACTTATTACCAACAACAAACTCAAAAAGAAATTTAACAAAAAAACAAAGACTTTAATTAACTCTTTTACTTACAACTAAAAAAATTCTTTAAAAATATTCTTGAAAAATATAATAGTATTTACATTAACAGATTACTAAATCATAACACCTTATTGACAGAAGAAGATCAAATTAAACAAGCTATCTACACTCACTTTTTTAAATACTTTATAAAAAATCTTTTTAACAAATTCAATCTAATTCTGAATATTATGAACTTTACTTACTCCATTCTGAATTTGAATCACACTATCAGAACTTATTTAATGATATCTCTAATAATGAATAACAAAATACTATTCAAAATCTTTTTTTTTAAAAAGTTGCTGGACCTCTTGAAACCAACTATGAATACATTAAATATGTTAGCTTTTTTGGCCAAATCTATTTCAAACTATTTATTAATAAATGTTTTCAACTTTAAAAAATTCCATCTGAATGAAAAACATCTAATATCTTTCTTATTCCAAAAAAATCTTCATAGAACTTTACACTTAATCAAGTTTACCTTATCTCAATTATAGAACTTATAAAAAAATGTTTTACAAAACTTTTTATATATAGACTTAATAACATCATTAATACAAACAATCTTCTCTCTAATCTTAACTTTGCATTTACCAAAAACTCATTAACACACATTCTAATACAAATTCTTAACAATACTATTGAATATTATAAACACTTTAACAAAAAGATATAAATAATGTTTCAAGACATGTCCAAAGGTTTTGATAAAATTAACATATCTTAACTTCAAGATACTTGTAAAAAATTGGTATTTCTTTACAAAAGATTCAACTTATTACTGAACTTCATACAAACTAACAAGCAAAAATTATTACTGCACATGATCTTATATTACTTTTTTATATTAAATCAGAAATTGAACAAGATGAAACCTATTCATCTTTACTCTGAAAAATTTACTATGATCCTATTATTACTTTCATTTGCAACAAATATAACAACCATCTACTCAAAATTACCTTCTTTTTATCTCTTAATATCATTTCAAACATTTCATCATTTTCTATAACAATACCTCCTATAGCCTTTATAAACAACATTGTTTGGTACAGTAAAAGTTCTGAATCTCTTCAAAGTATTCTTAATAATACTCAAAAACTTTACAATTTAAATAATATTAAAATTAATCTGACCAAATCTGATCTTCTACATATCTCTCAAAATGAAAACAAACTAAACCTTACTATATTAAATCTTTACTACAATAATCAAATAATACCTTTATATAAGCTTTATGAAATTATACGATATCTTAGTATCTATTTTGATAGAAATAGCTCAACTAAACCAACATATAAGATACTACAAAACAAAATTGAAAACTTTCTTATTTTAAAAAACTTACACCTAAACAAATCTATACTCTTTTTAATATAATACTACAACCATCTTTAGAATATTTATTACAAATCTTATTAATTTCAAAAATACAACAAAAACTCTTATATCTACTCTCTATTACAACAAAAAAATACTTTATCTTGCTAAAAATACATCTAATATTCTTCATACTAATTCATTATTATTTAAACTTCTAACCCTTCAATATTTTATCTAAAAAGTAGTAATATCTATAATGGAACATATTTTTTATACTACTTCTCTTCTTAAATATATTGGCATAGCCAAAATTAAAAATTGGCTAACTAAAATGTGACAACCCTTCTTTCTTCCAAATATTGTTTCTAAGTTTTTATTAAAAATAAAAAATTTTATATTCATCTTTCAACTTTTAGTTTTAAATAATTCCAATATTTTTCTTTCATTTAATAACTTACTAAACTTATTACCAGTTAATATTCCTACATTTACAAAAAACAATATATAATATTTTTTTATCTAATAATTCTTAGTCACTAATTAACAGCCTTCGAAACAATAAAATACTTTTTATTAAACAACTTACAACAGCTAATAATTTATATATTTTTCTATGGAACAATATATATATATACATATTAAGAAATCTATTCATGGACCTATCCTATCTTGGTTTACTAAACTCTCCAATCTTATTCAAAACAATACAATTTCTCAAACATGATCATATCTTAACTTACTAAATATTAATATGTTTATTAATTCTTTTGATACAATCACTCCTTATCACTTATTATCATTAAAATAAATAGTCTATTGTTATTAATAATTTACAAATTCTCTTTATAAAAAATTCATATAATTTTTTCTTTTTTTATTATATTCCTTCTGGCTTAATATTCTTAATTCCTAATAACTTATCTACACCAATATTTTAAACTTCTATTTATATTTCTCATATTAAATTATTAAAAAAGAATAATAATTATTTATTCTATATTGACAATTATAAAATTCATACACTTATTAATATTCAACAATATGTAATTTCAACTTTGATATTACCTCAATTACTAACTATTTATATTTCTAATATAGAAATTCAAATAATTCAAAAAAAATATCATCCTCTCATTATAAAACCAACTTACTAATCTATTTTTATTAACTAAAAACCTTCCAAATAATACTAATTTCTATACAGATACTTTAATTATTAATGCACAAACATCATATTCAAAAATTGGTATTGGATAGATCTTTAAACATAATACTCAAATCAAATTTAATTATACAATATCTTCATACTTTGACTCTACTCAAGCAGAACTTGAAGCAATTATCTATCTTCTACTCATTCTTCTAATAAACTCACAAAGCAATATATACTTCAACAATCTATTAGCTTTAAAAAACATCAAATTATTTCCTTTCTTATACAAATTCTTATATATTAAAAACTGGGATATTTTATTTATTATTCATCATTTTATTCAAACAAAATCTTTCAAAATCTCTTTTCACAAAGTCAATTCCTACTCTAATAATTCTTTTCATAATCAAGCTAATCTCTTAGCTATAAAAGGTACCTCTAAACATTTAATTAAATTCAACTCTATAACATTATTTCTTGATTATTTTAAATAATATAACTACATAATACATACTAAAACCTAACTATTCTTACAAAATACAATTTCTATACAATTAATTTTTTCTTAGTCACAACTTAAATCTTTTTAAAACCCATTCTTTATTGAATGATTAACAAATATTAGCATTATTAATTCTTTAAATAATGATCAAAAATTCTATATTTTTTATCTTAAAATTATTAATAACAATTTATCTATTATGCAAAACCTTAATTTATAATATCTGCTCTTATATACTACTCCAAATTGTGTTTATTGTCTAACTTCTGAAGATATATTACATCTCTTTACATGTCCTAAACAAAAATATAATCTTTTACAAATTCTTTGAACTTTAATTTCAAATACTACTCAATAATTAAATATCTCTTTTGAACTTTCAAATAAAATTTATATTATCTTATCACAACAAACAAACATTCTACTACATTCTCACTTTTTTAATCTTATTGAAGACCTTTTTTCTATATCTCATTATGACAATGTTAAAATATTATTTTATAAAACAATAACTTCCTTCCATATAACCCTATCAAATGCTATTCTAAATTGGTTTTACCAACATATATGGCTATTATGTAATATTCTTTAACAACAATAAGAAAAAACTCAGAATATAACTAAAAAATCTAAACATTCAAAAATATATTTTTTAACTCTATCTTCTTAATTTAATTTCAATACTACCAATACACCTACTATAAATCTAATTATATTTATTAAAAATTGATTAATTTTAAGCTTACATTTACTAACTATATTTACTAAATACTAAGACTATCATCTTAGGTTTTTTTCAATCTTTCTATACTTAAAATTAATTTGAAATAATTACTAATAGTGTTATATAGAAATGGAGGTGTAATGTCATATTAGGTGTCTTAAATAAGTAGCACAAATGTAGTTTAGAAATCTTTAATATAATTACTTTTATTATCTAATAAAGTTTCTATTTTGATATAACAAAAAAAAATAAAAAATAAGATATTTTATAATGTTGCAATAATAATATCAAAATTATAAAAAGAATTAAAATATTCTAAGCAAGTATATAAAAAACTTATTTCACAATTCTGCTATTTTAATGCCAAAAAAAATCTCATTTAATCTATTATATGTTCAATAATTAAATATTTGTACATTGTAATGAAAATCTATCAAAAGTCAGTTATATCATCTTTCTGAACTTGTATTAAGACTTTTTAACATTTAATCATCACAAGCAAATTGTAACAAAAAATTTCCATTTTTAAGTGATTGATTGATAATAAATGTACATTTCTTAAAATTGACAAGCTTGAAAAAATAACCAAAATTAGGATATATAATACAAGAAATATATAAGATGAACTTATTTATTTCATTGCTGAATTAACTGAATTTGAATTATATATAATTATAAAACTTGCAATAATTGATGATAATATTAATAATTATCTTGATAATTATATGTAAACAAAATAAATAAAAATATTGATACATACAAAAGGAATCTAAGTTTATTTTCTCAGACTAATTTAATTGTAAAAAATTTTGTAAATCTTAGAGACCTAGTCCTTCAAGAAAGAGATAATATAATATTTGAATTTTCTTTTAATACTTCAGAGACTAGTATTAAAGAAAATGATAATATGAACTTTAATCCTGAGGATCTTTTTGATTCTGTTTTAAATATTAAGCTGGATTAAATAGCTACTGTATTAAGTTAGATGTAAAACAATTATTAATTCAGCGATGATATGTATATGCTATACGAAAGTAATAAAATGATTATATTGCTTTAAAAAAAGAAAGATCCATGAACGATCGTTAAATTTATTTTTCTTCGAAAATTTACGTTATACAATAAAAATTATATATTACATGTCATATGTTGAAATACTATGTATTAAATGCTACGGCACATATCAAATCTTACGACACATCTCAATTGTTGTGACATATGCAAATGTCATGGCACATGCAAGTTGTTACGGCATATGTGAGTTGAGACCCTTTTGAAGTATTGTCATGTCTCAAGTTACGCTATCGGGATGTAAAAAAGGTTAAGTTAATATGGTAATTGTAAAGAATTATGTATTTTTAATAGAATGTGCTTATTGCGGTTATGTATTTCTATTAAATGTGCTTTTGCGATTAATATTACATAATAAATAAGCATTTATTGGCGTAGTCAAATTAATTAATACTTTGGGTCTTCATTTGTAATAATTTAAATTTTAGGTTCCAATACGTAATTATTTTTAATTTGCGGTCCCTATCTGTAATCATTTTGAATTTTTGGGTCTTTATTTGTAATTCCCCTAATTTTTATTCCAATTTTCTTTTCTTATTTTTCATTATTATTATTTCTCTGTTTATTACCCCGTGCTTGTGATTTCAAAAAAAATTAAAAATAGTAATGGAAACAAAGAAACGATTAGTAGCACCAATGCTTGTCATGTCATCATATGAAACGATAAATAACTCGTTTCTTCCATGGTGCCAGGGAATATTTTAAACATCCCTGGGCGCCACATTGGCGCAAAGCGCTTCCACATATGCATTAGGGAATAATTCATTATTACTGACGTCCCAGAAAATAAAATAAAAGGAAATAGATTTCGAATTTATCACAATAACATTGTCGGTCAAAATGAATTGATTATATCTATCTAAATGAATAAAAATCATAAAACTTAATTCTCATTTTTGATAGCCAATGGCCTAATTGATGTGGATTTTGTCTGTCATTAACATATTCGGATTAATGCTTGAATCAAGTGTCTCTTTGTCCTGAATTAGGGTTAAGGTCATCTGTTAATTCTGATCAAATGATCTGACACCTGATGCAAGCATTACTTCTTTGTCTTCATATCATTATACACATTCAATTTGAATATGTTTCATGCCAATATATAACGTATGTACGTGAGAAATTAGAAGTGGCATGCAGAAACTGTAACACTTTCTTGAAAATAAAAGACTATATCAGCCTTGAAACTTGGGCAATCTGAGAATTTTTATTATATCGTATCTGTATCCGTTCACCTTATCGAATGCTGCTATAGGTAAACTTTAATAATTTCAGAAGCGACACTATTATGGAAATAACAACGGAAAGTAATTATCAAAGACATGGTCATTAATGCGAGAATATTTTGAATATTACAAATCATATTTCAATATCAACCACCTTTGTAGCACGAAATTTAGCACGTTTCGTGAACAAAAATGAAAATTATTTGTAATCAAACTTCTCATGATGTTCTTACAGCATAACTACGTTTGTAATCAATTAAACTTTATTCAACAAAAATGTTCGTACTGCAGTGGCAATTCTATGAAATTAGTGTGCTATTATCGAATAAATCAATTTATTTATTTTGATCAATATATCGAATAGATCAATTTATTTATTTAGATCAATATACTGTTCGAGGGAAATAAAATTTTAAGATCCGAATGAATTATATTTACCAGGAATTTATTGTCACAGATATCGGGTCCAGATTTACTTATTTGTGCCTAAAAACGGAAAAATAATTTTGTAAATAAAAACAAATTAAATGCGTAAAGATAAAAACTTAGCCTGTTATATTATGATCAATATTAATAGATACTCCGTTATTTTTGATTAGTGCACGAAGGTAGATTTAAACACTAGATTTTGAGTGGTTGACAATTTTCTTCTTCCTCCGCACGTGTTCGAAATTCGTATTAGGCTGATGCTGGGAGGATTAAAGTTTAAATTCATTGATTGGCTACTTCTTTTTTTAGGAGTTGGTATTACCGGACAATTGTTGTTCCGAGCATATTCATAACCTTATATGTCAAAAATATAATTTGTATAGCTTAAGTATTCATGTTTTTGCTATAATTTTCTTTTTTAGACGTGTAGCAAATAACTCGTGCATTGTAACAAATGTATGTACGTATGTTGAGAAAGTGTTAGCTGCGTCGAAAAGCTCACAGGGTCGATAAATAATCCACTTACTATACAAGAACCTAACTTAACTCTATCTAGAGTACTATAACTATAATAACCAACCCAATATTGGTAAGACTACGATCGTGGCATGGAAAGACTTGGTCGGGTTAATGGGTTTATTATAGTGATAGCATTAGGTCTAGATAAGTTTGCTTTTACTTCCATTCGGGTAATTTGGTCGATTCCTTCTACCTTACTAATACTTGGCTTCTTTCGTTAGGGTTACTACGGTTGTGAATTCGGTAGTATGTTAGTGATGTCCAAAAAAATTTTACCTTTTCGTGTATTATTACGAAATTTCTGTACCTTTTTGTAAATATCTTTCTTTTCGTTTTCTTTTATTATCTGCTTATATGTATGACGTAAGCATACAAATTAGGATATATAAGTTAGCGTAGCATAATACTAGGGTCCAAAACCCAGTATAGGTACAAGACCCTGTTACAAAGTTGATTTGCGTGCATTGCATATTTCGGGTTAGCATAGTGTAGTAATAGGGTCCAAAACCCCAGTATAAGGTTCGAGATTCTAACCTAAGGTTCCTAGCTCCGCTTCCGGGTTTGGGATCCCAGCATGAGGTTTAGAACCCACTATCTAAAATTTATATAAATAGGGCACATGTTCAATAATTAAAATAATTCATTCTGTTAAGTCAATAATAATATACAAGATAGACTGAAATCCTACTTGTTGTGGCCAAAGTGATAAGTTCTAGCCTTCACATATTGTTACTTAGTTACCAAAAACCTGCTGATATTAGTCACATGGTTCATGATGACCTACCAGCGATCCAGCAATTGTGATCCTCTCAGATTAGCTTTGTCAACTAGTTGATAGCTGAGTCAAGATTACATTTAAGTTTATAGTATTGTGCTAAAATCAGGTAACCGTGTAAGGAAGGCTCTTTCTAACTATAACATCTTGGTGCTGATTATGTGGATGAATACCAGTGTGGATGAATGTTGAAGAATTGAGTAAACATGTAACCTTATACATCAATGAATTATAATGGTCATGTGTAATGAATGATATCAATTGCAAAGTAGTAATATGTTAAAGCAAAGAAAAATAATTATTTTCAATTATTGTGTACAAATAGTAATAATAGAACAAAAAGTATAAATGAGATTGTAGATGAATAAGCAGCAGCTAAGAATAAGTCATAATACTATAATCAAATAATATAATAATTAGATAAAATAAGAAAATATGCTTAATGATATAACCATTGGAAATAGTGATTACAATTTCAAATTGATAAATAAAGAAAACACTCAAGAAGGTAGCAAACCCTTAGTAATAAAAACCTGTTGAATAATCTGAACCTACCAATGGATTATAAACAGTAACCAACTCTTAGTCAACAAATAATATAACTATTACAAGTTATAGCAAACATTTTGAAAATGTTTCAAGAATTTCAATCAGAGTTAAGTAAATAAAACATAATGAACAATCTTATGTTTAGTAGAAGAAATTAAGACTCATTAGAATTGATTAAATTAATTATATGAGTATTCTGTACTAACAACATTTATAAAGCCAGACTAATTATAATAGCAAGGGCACATCTGTCTGACTTTGCTGCACTATGATAGAAAAGTTTAAAAAACTAAAGAATAGAAGCAGATACTGGAACAACAAGATGAAGTTGAGACAAAGTTTTGTATACTAGTTTTATTTAAACTTTTGTATCTTGTCTCTAATCAATTAATAGAATACTTAATTACTAACAAGATGACAATGCATAAGAGAAATAGTAAATCAATATGCTGCAAACATATTGATATTGTTTAATCAAGTAACTTAAGTTGAAAACCAGTACTTTACAATTAACCAAGACACAAATATTTATTTAGAAACTTTGTTTAGACCTATCACAGATTGTAGAACCATTTATGCCAAATATATTTCAAGAAGCTATTGATAGAATATGAACTTATAAAATGACTTTTGTAAGATAATCATTAGTATATGAGCCAGTATTATATTATCAATTAGTCAATACAATTTCTTAAGTATCTATATTACTACTATAGCATCAATGTATTCTATAAACCAACCAGTCACATTTGCACAAGTTCCAAATGCTTTAATAAAGCAAGTTATGTGAGGTGGTTATGACAATAAGAAATAATAATAACAATAACATTAACTATTTATATATTTTACAAAATAGAAATCAACTTGATAAAATAAACCAGTTGCTTATATGCTATGTCTGTTAACAAGTGTGATGCTATGCCTATAAGTATCTGACTAATAATCATATTAATAATAATAGAAATAATAATAATTATCTAATTTAGAATCAGAATAATGTTTTTACAAATAATAGCAGAATGGTAGAAGAAATCTCAAGAGTACAAGTAATAATAACTCAAATACAAAATAGCTTTGAGCATTTAAACTCAGAAGCATATCTTTAGAGTATAAGAGTGCATAACCATTTACAAACTTCTTTATTGCAAATATAAAGAAAGATTATATATAGATTAATTAATAAGTTTTGTCATAGCATAATTATTTTAATTTTTTATTAATGCAAATAAGTTAAAAATTATATTATTCCTTCAAAATACTTCTTGTTAATATCTATGCAATATTGGAGTTAGTTATACAAATTATTAAAAGATTTTTCATATTCCTAATTAGAAATATTATTAATAATTAAATTTATAGCATATGCAAGGTTTTCAATTTATTCAAACTATCAATCAGCCAATTTTTTTTTAGTTTAAAGAACAAATAAAAGTCACATAGTGCTAAGTCTGGGCTATAGGGTGAATGAAAAAGTAAAGTTATATGTTCTTGTTTCAAGTACTCTTTAACAATTTTAGCTGTATGTAAAAAGACATTGTTATAATGAAATATAACATTTATTATGATATATTCTTTTTTTAAAAAAAAAATTTTAAAAACTTCAGGTAATACATTTTCAATATAATACTTTGAGATAACTATGAAATCTTTTTCTACTTTACAAGCCACAGCTTCATTGATAGAAAAAAAATGCAAAACATTTACTTTTTGCTATTTTAGGCTATTTGAACAATTTGTGATCAGTTTTCTTCTTTTTAATCTATTGTTTATTATTTTCTTTAGATAATATCAGATTTTATTATTTTTGATTACATTATTGAAACCTTTTTGCAATTTTTTAAGCAGCTTTTTTGAAACCTTAACCTGTTTGTTCTTTGCTTATCAGTAAGGATATGTAATACCCCAATTTGCATATATTTTAACTATGTCTAATTTTTTAGATAGCTTGAATATGTTCTGAGATTTTGTTAGAATCTTATAAAAATAATATAAGTTTTTTTAAAGTGCATTAGTAATTGTAACTATAATTTTTTTTAAAGTTTGTTTATTCTTATTTTGGATTTGTAGAGAGCCTCTTGCAATATTAATAATTTTGTATATTATAAAAGAGTTGTAGAAAGTAAAGTTAAAATTAGAAAAATATTATAAAATAAACATTTGTTTAAGTATAAAGTTGATAATTTTGTAAGTATTTGTATTTATAGTTGTAATTTGGTTAGTTTGTTTATATGTAACTAAAGCATAAGTATATAAGTTAATATTCTTTTTAGTAAACTAGAGTAGTATTTAGATTTCTAATAAAAGTATTAAAAAAATTGATATCAAGATATCTAAATTTAAGAAATTGCAAGAGGAATTATGAATTAAGTTGATATAATAATCAGTTTATGATCAATAAAATTCTGGATTTTAGTTGGTATTTGGAGTAACTTAGCAATTTTTTTATATAACCAGGTTTATTAATTAAATAGAATATTGATATAGTTTGTAATTTTGACATATATAATGTTTATCTATTTTGAGTTATTATTATTGGTCATCTCATTAAGCGTGATACACCAACTTGATACATTTGAATTAAAATATAATTATACAAAATTTTATATA
>CAJVQA010005458.1:0-16120 GCA_910591915.1 Cetraspora pellucida | reverse complement strand
AATTTTATTTAAATATTTTAAAATTTAAAAAATATAGATCATAAGCATATTTTTAACAATTTTTTAGGCAAATTTGCCTAGAAAAGCTTATGATTAAGGGATAATAGTTGTATCTTGTATAAAAAAACACAAATTAATACTAAATAATATAAATCTATAATAAGTTTTTATAACTATATAAATTATAAAAATTAGAAAAAACAGAAACTTATTTGAAAAACTTAAATAAAAAGGTAGCTTGAACTTTTAACAGTATTATTGTAAAAGTTAAACTTAAAAAATAAAGTAGAACTTGTAAAACAAGATAACACATTGGTCTTTGAGAAAAAATTATTGTAATTAGTCAGACTGTTAAAACTTTAAAAAAAAGAATAAAAAAAAAGTTACATATTAGAAAACATATAAATTAAAAACATAATTATATATAACTTTCTGAACTATTTGAACTAAGAGTTTAGTAAAACTTGAATTGAATACTAAAGTAATAGAAATATATTATAAGATAAGTATTAATATTAGTATAAACTTTACAAGAACATAATAATTTAATAGTATATTCTAATTACAAAAGTTAGTTTCAGTTATGGCATAAACAGATTAGCTGTAAAAATAAAATACAGAAGATTCTAAAAGTTTAATACAAAATTAGGATCATGTTATTAATTATCTGATTATTTTTTATTAAAAACCTATCTCTTATTTCTTCTTTTAATATATGAATAGTTACTTAATTACCAACTATTTACATTCCTAATACTTAATTACCAACTATTTACATTCTTAATACAGAAATTCAAATAATTCAAAAAAATATATTTTTCTCTTATTACCAAAAACCAACTTACTAATCTATTTCTATTAAGTAAAAACCTTTCAAATAATATTCATTTCTATACAAATGCTTCAATTATTAATGCACAAACACTACATCCAAAAATTGGTATTGGATGGATCTCTGAATATAATATTCAAATCAAATTTAACTGTGCAGTATCTTCATACTCTGACTCTACTTGAGCAAAACTTAAAGCAATTGTCTATTTTCTACTCATTCTTTTAATAAACTTACAAAATAATATACATCTCAACAATTTATCAGCTCCAAAAAACATCTAATTATTTTCTTCCTTATACAAATTTTTATATATTAAAAACTGGAATATTTTATTTATTATTCACCATTTTATTCAAACATAATCTCTTAAAATCTCCTTTCACAAAGTTAAATTCTACTCTAATAATTCTTTTCATAATCAAGCTGATCTCTTAGCTAAACAAGCTACCTCTAAATACTTAATTAAATCCAACTTTACAATATTACTTTTTGATCATTTTATATAGTATAATTATACAATACCTACTAAAGCCCAACTATTTCTACAAAATACAATTATTATACAATTACTTCTCTCTTAGTTACAACTTAAATTCTTCCAAAACCCATTCTTTATTAAATGGTTAACAAATGTTGACATTATTAATTCTTTAAATAAAGATCAAAAATTCTATACATTTTACCTTAAAATTATTAATAATAACCTAGCTACTATGCAAAACCTTAACTTACAATATCTACTCTTATTTACTACTCTAAATTGCATCTATTGTCAAACTCTTGAAGATATATCATATTTTTTTATATGCCCTAAACAAAAATATAATCTTCAACAAATTCTTCAAACTTTAATTTCAAATACTACTTAGCAATTAAATATTTCTTCTGAACTTTCAGATAAAATTTATATTATTTTGTTATAACAAACAAATACTTTACTATACTCTTATTTTCTTAATCTTATCGAAAGCCTTTTCTTTATATCTTATTACAACAATATTAAAATATTACTTCATAAAACAATATCTTTCTTCTTTATAGCCCTATCAAATGCTACTCTAAATTGGTTTTACCAACATATATGGCTACTATGTAACATTTTTCAACAACAATAGAAAAAAGCTTACAATATAACTAAAAAATCTAAACATTCAAAAATATATTCTTTAACTCTACCTTCTCAATCTAATTCCAATACTACTAATACACCTATTATAAATCCAACTATATTTATTAAAAACTAGTTAATTCTAGGCTATACACTTACTAACTGTATTTACTAAATGCTAAAACTATTATCTTAGATTTTCTCCAACCTTTCTATACTTAAAATTAATTTGAAATAATTAATAATAGTGTTATATAGAAATGGAGATGTAATATCACATTGGATGTCTTAAATAAGTAGCATAAATGTAGTTTAGAAATCTTTAATATAATTACTTCTATTATCTAATAAAGTTTCTACTTTGGCATAACAAAAATATATATATATATATATATAAATAGTTAGGTTCTTTATATATAATTTTAACTTTTTTTACTACTTTTTTTTCTAAAAAATTATTTAATTTTTGACACTTTTCTTAAAGATTTTTTATATAAGTGAACTATCTTAAAAACTTAGTAATCATAATATATTTTTACCAATATTAACTAAAGTTATTCAGTCCTTTTTCACCTAACATTCCTATTACCAACTCTATCACCTCTGAAATCTTCATTCCAAGCAAATCTACTAACAAACTTATATCTATTTCATACCACAACCTCTCCTACTAGCAACTATCTTTTTATACTGATGGTTCTGTAATTAACATTGGTACTGACCAATGTACAATAGGTATTGGTTGGATCCAAGTTGATAAGAATAACCAAATTACTAATTCTTTCTCTGCTAAAATCAAATTCTGGCCTTCATCTTACAAAGCAGAACTATTCTCAATTATTATCGCAATCTCAACTGCTTCTCGAAACTGTATTATTAATATCTTTACAGACTCTCAATCAGTAATCTCTAAATTTAACAATCTTCAACTTAAGCCAATTCACTCTAACAAGTTACTCAAATTTAATTCATAGCCAATTTGACACACCTTTCTAAACATTATCAAATCATACAAATTACAAATTACTTTTCACAAAGTACAGGCTCATTCAGACAACCATCTTAATGAGCAAGCAGACTCTCTTGCTAAACAACACCCACTATTACTACTCCTTTTATTTAACTACACAAATCTTTATAACCCTTATTACATCCTCCAATAGGAACACCATTATATAGAACTTTCTACAAGACACTTTATTAAACAAATCTGTAAAGCTCACATCTTAGCTATATGGGCATCACAAAAATGAAACAGTGAATAGTCATACTTCAACCAAGACATTAACTAGAGATCCACTTGGCTTTACTTCAATCACAATCAAAAATCCTTATACAATATTACCAACTTTAGATTTAATCAACTAAAATTTTTTAAAACAAAAATCCTTCTTAATAAGTTGCCAACATACTCATTATAAGATTAATGATCTCTCTCTCCTGACTATTATGTTTAGGAAAGAGAATAATTTTGAAAAGACAAAATAAACTCTACTCAGGGCTTTACTAACTTTAAAAACAGTAGCAGAACAGGAGCTCTCTTTTTTGTTCTCAGAAAGCGCAAGACTTTTATCTTTGAAGTCTACAGAAATAAGAAAACTAAACTGACAACAACCTTTTCATCTAAAAAACAACTAACAAAAACAAAAACTAACTTCTTTCTTGAAAAGAGCATTATAACAACAGAAATCACTTATGATAATTTAACTGTCTCTATGCAAGATGACTCTTTGGATAGTATTAGCTAGGATGAATAAGTTATGTTGGAAAATAAAAAAAGACTTCTCAAAAAAAAAAAGATCAAAATAGCAACTCAGTCACGTTTAGCTCTAAGACACATTTTGAAAAACAAAATAACAAAGAAAACAAAACAACAACATCTTATATAGAACAAAACAACACGTCTTTTGCAAAAACTAATACAACTAGCATAAACAAAAACAAAAAGGTCTTAAGTAAATCATAATCAAGTTTATTTGCAAAAGTCAAAAGAGAGCAATCAACCTTCTCTTAATTCTTACCAAGAAACAACATAAGATCTAAAAATGATAATGCATTTATACTAGATATTCATAATCTTAATGGTTCATTAAATGAAATTATGATTTCTTTTTATGAGACAGCAGGACATGGCATAATTGCTGCTAAGCCACATGTAAACAGAGGATCTCGCACTTATTTAGAGCTAATCTTTACTAATGAGGAAAAGCTCAAAATACTATGCTACAAAAGGTGTTAAAATTTATAATTGTACATACTATGAACATATTCTTGTCGATTCTAAAAGATCCTTTTTGCTAGTCAAGATTAGAAATGTCTCCTTGGCTGACAAGAAGTTTATTTCTGAAAGAATTAAAAATACTTTTGAGAACTTTGGTAAAATTGCCTCAATTAAGCCATTGTTAATAGAAGGCACTCCTTACCTAACTGACCAGTAGATCATTACTTTTAAGACTACAGAAGACTCAGATTTAAAAAAAAGAATCTTTCGGTTCTATATTTTGCTTGACAACAAGATTACCACAGAATGGCATGTGGCTCCTAAACTTTGCTACTTCTGTGACAATGAGGAACATATTAAAAAAGATTGTAATCAGTACAAGAAAGCTATTGAACTTCATCATCAATACAAAGAATTTTTCTCTAATAAAAAAAAAGCTTCTATCAGTAGATTTAGAAAATTTAAATGCAATTTAGCAAGAACAAAACATCCTTTCAGAAGAGATCACTATCGAAGAACCTCAACAAGAAGAAACCTCACTAAATATGGCTATCAGCCAAAAAAGTGATGAAATAAACAGTACCACATTAGCAGAAAAAGATCTCATTAGTTCAGTTGATGAAATCATGAATAGCATTGAGAATAATACTTCTGCTATAGAAAATCTAGCCACAGGTTCTTCCATAGAAATCAAAAAACTAAAAGATCTAAGCACTCTAGTTGTGCTAATTACAAATGACAACAAGCTACAACTTCAATCAGAGAATTTAGATGATGGTTTTACTTTAATTCTACAAAAGAAAAAAAAAGACAAAAAAAAGTAAAAAAGACCTTATAAATCAGAAAAGTGAAATAATCAGACCTGCTCCATACAAGAAACCTTGTAATGAAGCACAAAATTCACAGATCTAAAATCTGTACTATTCTGCTTTAATATAACTGGACAATTTAAATTTAAAATTGCAAGCCTCAATGTAAAGGGGCTTAACAATCAACAAAAACAACGAAACACTTTAACTCTTCTGAAATCTTACAAACTAGATCTTATTATATTACAAGAAACAAATTTAAATAACAAAAACACACAGAGCTTTCTTAAAAATCAGTAGATTTTTGATTCAATCTGGTCAAACAAGACAGCTATACTTGCAGGCAACAAAGATATAATATTTAAAAATACAAAAATAAATTTAGACACTAGAATTATTACTACTACTTTCAAATTCAAAGATCTTACATTCCAAATATCCAATATATATATACCTCCTAATCCAAATGATAGAAAATTCTTCTTCAAAAAATAGTCATCACAAGTTAATGAAAATGCTATCAACATAATCGGAGGTGACTTCAATACCAACTTATATCCTGAAAAGAATAGAACTAGTGAAGCAGTACCTCAATGAGACCTAACAAGATTGCAACTTTTAAGCCTTACTAAAAACTTTACAGATACCTCGGATTTTGCCAAATCGAGACCTTTTTATACATTTTTTCAAAAAACACAAGGCAATCAGATTATGGCTACACATTTAGATTATATTTTTATTGATGAAAATAATGCACACCTCATCTCACAAATTGATACTAAGTTTGGCAACTCAGATCATCTTTTGGTAGAATGCACTCTTTTCTTTAAAGCCAAAGGAAGGGAGTTAGCTCTTTGGAAATTTAACAAAAGCTGCTTCTTAAATGAAAAACTGAAAAAAGAAGTACTAGAAGAAATCAAAGAATTTGGAGAAACTAATGAATAGAACTTCTGTAAAGTCCATATTCAATTTATTATAAGAGCATTCAGAAAGCCAAAAGCTACTGAAAACAAAATCACAATGCTAAATAAAAATATAACTTAGTTAAAGGAACAACTAGCATACAACTCAAAAAATTCTTTTCTATATAATCAGATAGATAGACTAAATCTAAACACCCAAGATGAACTATTACATTTTACAGAAAAATGACAAATATACTCAAAAGCACAATAGATTGAGCAGGAAGAAAAATTTACAAAATACTTCTTCTCTAGATATAAAATCAGAAAAGCTCATTCGTCTTTAAAGAACATCAAAAATCCCAAGACCTCATCACAATTATATAAAAATACCCTTCAATATATTAAAGATACATATGCCAAAATCTATAAGAAAGAAGATATAAACATCGACTTAGCCAAAAAAATTACAGAAAATCTGCCTCAAGCCTCATTAGCTCACAACTCAATACTTATCTGAGAAATTACTCAGGAAGAAATCAGTAATGTTATCAAAAACCTTCTAATCAACAAAACTCCAGATACTGATAGTCTAACATATGAGTTCTACAAACTCATTGAAGAGACTATAACTCCTATCTTATATAAAGTATTCAATCAAGCACTAAACTTAGGAATCATGCCAACCTCTTGATGCAAGAGTCTGATTTCTCTAATACCTAAAAAATCAACAGATTTGGAAGATATAAATAACTAGAGACTGATATCTTTAGTAAACAGTAATACAAAAATATTTATAAAGATTATAGCTAATCAACTAAATTCTATTTACAAAAAACTTATACCACATTAGTAGCATGGATTTATTCAAAATAAATCTATTACAGATGCAGCACTGGATATAATTACAACTATGAAAAACCAGTCAAACTTATCTAAACAGCATTGGCTACTTTTTGTTGACCAACAAAAAGCCTTTGACCAAGTCAGCCATGACTTTTTAAAGCTTACTTTAGAAAATATGAACTTTGACACTAAATTTATTAATCTAGTTCATAATCTCTTTTTCTTCCAAGAAGCTCATATTATCGAGATAGACAATATCTCTAAACCATTTAGAGTCGAAAGAGGAGTTAAACAAAGTGATCCTCTCTCATTACTATTATATATATTAGCTTTTGAGTCTCTTATAAGAACTCTGAAAAGACAAATACAAGGAATTAAATTAGAAAATCAATATTTCAAAACCTCAGCATACGCTGATGACTTGACTATAGGAATTGGATCTTCTTCTGACTGAAACAAAGTACAAGCTTCGATAAGCTTATATGAGGCTGCTTCAAACACAAAAATCAATAAAACAAAAACAAAACTAGTCCCACTTACCCCTACTGCATAAAGAGTAGAGCTCTGTAATGAAAATTAATTCATTAAATTAGAGGAACAAGACACTATTACTATCTTAGGTTACAATGTTCTTATAAATAGTTAACCAAAAAAAGATCTTTGGGCTATAACTATTAATAAGCTAAAAAGATCTCTTGACAAACTTTTAAATAGAAATCTCTTCTTTAAAGGGAAAATTCTTATTACAAATTCACTTATTCTATCTAAAATTTGATACTCAGCCTATCTGCTATCTCCTAACAGAAAGTAAGTAGCAGAAATAAATAGAATTATCTCCTTTTGGATCAAAGGTTCTTCATAAATGCTTTCTAGATATTCAACTTTTCAACAACTTATAGACTTGGCAAGACTTCAAGCCCCAATTATTAAAGATATGTTAGATGCATGTTTAATCTCTGTTTGGATAAAACTCTTTACCTCAAACTCAATATGGGCACTATATGAAAGAAGCAAAATAAGCAAAATGCTTAGAGAAAAAAAACATCTCTCTAATACAGGCTCTAAATTCGGACAATATATGCTCAAAAGCTTGGCCTACAGAATGAAAACCCTATCTTCTAGCTTGGACAAGAACTAAAGGAAGAATTTTTTCTACTACCAACTGGCCTTGGGACAAAAAAGAAATTATAATCAATGAAACAAAAGGAGATAAGCTCTCAGTTAAAAAAATTTTAGAGCTCTTAAAGAAAACTACTCCACCACCTATTTCTTTGCATTTTATACTTCAGACTATACAACCTACTTGGCTTTCTTTAAAGTCGATATGCAACAAAAAAAAAGATATTTTTTGGCAACTTTTTTACAGAGCTCTTCTTCTAGGATATCATCTTAAACACATAGGGCCATTCAAAACAGACAACTGTATTTGGTGTCCAGAAGAGCTACAAACTCTCAAGTATTTACTCTTGAGTGTTCTAGAAGTATAATAATCTGAAAGGAGGCATATAAGTTTTTAAACTTCAATGAAGAAAAACCTATACCAACCAACCTGGAAAACATTTTTCAGGTCTCAAATATTGACTGCACTCAAGCATTAACTACTATAATCTGGCTACATATTAATATAATTTATGAAATTTGATGTTAATATATTGCTTTAAAATAGGAAGGTTCTGATACTTCTTTGAACTCCCTTAGTATACTAATCAAAGCTTGTATTTTAAAAGAAATACATGTTTTAAAACACAACATACTAGGTCATAAATCTAAAACTGCTAAACTAATTTGTAAATATCTAAAATGTATCTAGATTGTTTTTTTTTTTTTTTCCTAAGGCTATACTTGTGGCGATACTTTATTGACTTTATATTGGATTAGCTATTACAACTATTTTTACAGAGATGAGAGTACAGCTAGTCATACATGCAACTTTTGGTTGCCTATTTAAGTAGTTCATCCTAAGGTTCTACACTAGATGCCATACCTATAACCTACTAGAAGATTATCCATTTAAACCCTCTAATCATCTGTCCTGTCATATTGGAATCACCAAACTAATCCTCTGTATATACCTACTCAGTATACTGTCTGAGCAGTATGATACCTATCCTTTTTGTACTAGTTTCCAGGCCATTACATATTTTAGAGTACGTCACCTGCCAGTAAGGCACAGGGGGCCCCCTATTATTAACTATCTATCCACTTTTAGAACACTAACACAGACTACTCTTACAGAGTTCACCCAGACCCCAGTACTGACTTCACAGTATATCTCTAGTACTTTTAGTATATACTTGCTTTGAACCTAGACTCCTAATTCAGATAGCCCAGAAGAACTGTGACCTGTCCTTGATATATTGAGGCTGGCCTAATATCCTTTTCCTCTGGTCTGAAATCAGCAGCCTGATTGGTAGTACCTCTCACCCAAGGTTCTTGCCTGCCTGAATCTTTCACATTGATATCCATTTCTTAGGTCTAGCCTTTACAGTAGTACTGTCAAAGATTCGTATTATCTCTCTGCTCGGAATTTCCAAGTGGGCTCTGGCTTCTTAGTTCTACGAATTTACATGATCTGAGGACTTATTTTAGGTTTGCACTGCCTGGTACTGGTTTGCATTCCTCTGTGTAACAGGTTACATGGATGCCCCAGACCTGCCAGTCATGCTGATGCGACCATAGTTACAGATATCCTATCCCAACTGATCGACAGAATGCCATTACTGTAATAACATCTATATATTACATAGGTGATTATCCAAATTTCACTGTCAGTGGATTTTGAATTCACAACCTACCACTTGGAGGTATAACAACTTATCTACTTCACTAAGTTGCCACACTCTTATCTAGATTGTTCATAATTATTTTAATATAATAATATTTTAATAAAGAGCACCACCTGCACCCTTAGTTGCTAAAAGCAACAAGAATACTCAAAAAAAAAAAACCATACTTATTATATCATACTATTTATCCAAGCCAATATTCAGATACTATTTGCTTCTTTTGTAATCTACCTAATTCCTATTCCTACTGGCATACTTGTGCTAATTCATCTTTACTCGATCAAATTATCCAAACCTCTACTAACCAAATTATTTCTAATAACTTGCCTGATCTTGACATTCATTATAAATATAACTTAATTAACAAAATTCTCTATCATCTAGCTTTTAACTCTTTATACATATTACCTAATACTTACTACCCCAACCTTACTCTTAAAGGACTTTTTCCAAAGTTTCTTATATCAACAATTCAAAACTTTGATATTTTATACAAAATGGCTTCTCAAGTTATTATTGATATTCTCTTTAATATTAATGAACAATCATATGAGCAACTATAAAAAACATACTGTATTCATTTCTCTAATTGGAAAAACCAACAAAACAAATCTCGATTTTAACCAATTAACCAACCTTCAAGATCTTTCAATTCAACAAGAAAACCTACATGCTCTCGAAGAGATTATACTTACTTATGCCTTTGCAGACTTCCCGATCAATTACATTCTTACTCAAATACATGCCCTCCTATTGGCCAAGTAATTCGCAAAATTAACATTTGGTCTATTCTATGGATCAAATATAGCATATCATCAAATTATATATTAAACATCCAAATCTAGATGAGCTTTGACCACTCTAGTAGGTTTAGGTCACAGATAAACTAGTCTGAGCTTTTATTCTTGCATGTAATTTTCAATTTATTTGTTTTGTACAAATAGTAGTAGCTATATAGTTAGCAGTTTAATGATTAGCCCTAACTGCAAGTGTTGGCTTCAGTCATAGCATATATATATGTAACTATTTTAAATTATTAATAAAGATATAAGCAAGGCCTTACCTTAATACTAAAAAAAAAAAAACAATTAAAAAACATTATAGTTAGAAACTTCTAATAATTTTTTTTACAAAAGCTTTAAAATTATACTATTATCTTAAAAAACTTGGTAATATTATTTAACAAACCAAATATGCACTATAATACTCAACACCTATTCTATTTTATCATAACCAACTTATTACCTATATTAATACATCTTGTAAACTTAACATTCTATTACTACTAGCTAAATATAATCTATTAACAAACTGGTTAGGCTTAGCCAAAAATAAATAAAAAACATTATACCATACTCATATTATAGAAAATATTAAAGCGATTAAACAACAAATTGATAACAATATTACTAAAAGATGTAATAAATTACAAACAAACTCTACTTTAATGATCAATAGCATTCTCAACTGATACAAAGATTATATCAAATTTAACAACATTAGAACAGACAATGATCTTATTACTGATGCAACTAATATTAAACTTCATATCCAACAACACTTTGATTAATGGATATCATATTAATATATTAGTAATAAAAATATCCTAATTCATTGGGTATTAGCAGAAACAAAGTTTCTGCTTGTACATATATGATAAAGGTATTTTTGCTAAATACCTAGTGATCTTGATATAGTGATTAGAGTATTTATTAACAAATATATAAATCTGATTGGCAAAATAAATACAATCCCAGTCTGAGCTTCTATTCTTTCTATAATATTTTAAAAGCAGAATTGTACTTTATGTAAAATCTCAATTAAATATTCAATAAAGATAGAGGCATGGCCTCACTATTAATATTAAAAAAAAATAAAAATAAATACAATCCCAAACCAGATATAAATCCTAAATGGTAAAACAACACTTTTTTTAAATTTACTACTGATGAAGTCAATTCAACATTAGCTCAGCTTCTAAACAATAAAGCTTGTAGCCTTTTAGGCATTAGCTATAAAATGCTCAAACATGCAAACTCATCATTTCTTCAAGCAATTACTACTCTGTTTAATAGATATATTTCTACAAACCATATACCAAAATAATGGAAAAAAGACAGAATCTTTCTAATCTCCAAAAAACCAATCTTTGATAATAATCTTATCAACACAAGACCTATTAGTCTTCTTAAGCATACTAAAAAACTATACACCAAACTGCTCACAAATCGCTTAAACAATACCTTTACAAAATTCAAAATACTTTCACTTTACAACTATATTGCTCTTCTAGACAATATTACTACCATCCCTATTCATATACTTAACAATATTATCAAAGATGCATGTTGCAACTCCAAGAAACTTTGGCTTATATCCTAGGACATAAGCAAAACTTATGACTCAGTTAACTTGAACCTATTTGAAAAAGCTTTTAATCATATCAATATGCTATTTAAACTGATTAATATATTTATTAATCTACTTACAGATTGTCAAAACAAAGTAATTACAAACTTTGGTCTTACTGATTTTTATTTAGTTAAAAATGGAATAGACCAAGATGAAACTATTACTCTTCTCTTTTGGCAAATATACTATGACCCACTCATTCACAAAGTTGCATTACAGCATAAAGGCTATACATTATCTTCAACATGGCCAACTAGTCTTTCTCTACTTAAAACCCAAAGCCTCAATATATCTACCGCCATTCTAGCTTATATGGATAATATACTTTGGATATTTCAATCTAAATTAGAACTTAAAAAGACATTTCAAACTGCAACATTCTTTTACCAAATGGCCAATATTCAAATCAACTCCTTCAAATCTATCTTTATATCAAATTAACTTCAAACTACTAGTCAATTTTTTAACTCTACACTTATATCTATTTTAGCCAACCAATCTTTTAAATTCTTTAGCTGTTGGTTTACACTTAACAACAAACAAATTACACAAATTAAACTAATTCAAGAAGAAACATTTTAACTTACTAACATTGCTAGTATCAAAAAAATTACAAATAAATAAATAATTTATATTATCAATACAGTTATTATTCCTATACTAGAATACTGAATACACAATATAGTCTTCTCTTACTCTGTATATAACAAAATTCTAGCTAAATATTTAACTGTAGACAAACATAAATCTCATCTAGCCTATTTCATCCCAAATAGCATCATGCTTAATCCATTCCTATATAATGTATATAATATCTGAAACATTTAGCTTTAACATTATATACCTAACTTTATTTTATGAATTAACAACTCTCATTTACTAGGAACTTCTATATACATCTGACTACAACAATTACAAAATAATTCCTGATCAATTACAAAATATATTACAACATCCTCAACCTAATATTGATGGACCTAACAGATATACCTTAAACTTTAAAATTATCTAACTTATTATACACATTAACATAGCTATAATAGCTAATAATAATGTATTTTGGCCTAATACTATACAATACAACCTTTAACTACTAGAACCAATCATGTTCTCCTATCCTCAATATACTACCTTTAAAAAACAACTTAGAAAACTTAACATTTTGTATCTTGAACAACTCTGTATTGCAGATAATACTACTCTACTTTAATAGAATTATTTTTCACCTCACTTAGTACAGCTATCTAAAAAACATAAGCCATCTTGGTTTACATGTCTAGAAAATACTATAACTACTAACAACAGCTCTAGAATACTACTTTCACAATATCAACAAACTGAACACAATCCTTTCACTTACAACTCCCAACACATCTTTAAAAGACTTAAACTCTAGTTACTAATATACAATAATAATATTATTATTATTGACAAAATTTGCAGATATTTTAAACATGACAATCAAATATCTATTATATATTAGAATACAACTATTAATACAAAACTCTCTATTCACTACTCCTTTTCATCAACTCAATGCTCAGTTTGTACAGATTGCTATCTCAACTCTCATAGAGTTGCAAATTGCTATATAATCAATATATCATTAATAATTTCTATACAATTTCTTGAAAGAGTTTCTTCTAATGCACTTAACTTTAATGCAAACTATATTGATTTAATCTATTCAATTGCAATTAAACATCTATTATTTCTACCTTCTGCTTTCACTATCTATATTTCTAATTTCTCTATACTAGAAATTTTTAAGCAAGAAAAAGCTACATATATACTCGAACAATATTCTCTTATCAATATAGCACAAAATAAATTTAATTTCTATACTGATGGCTCTGTAATTGACATTAGTACAAATCAATGTACAATAAGTATTGGATAGATGATTTTAACCAAATAATTTACAAATTCTTAGCTAAAATTCATTTTTGGCTATTTTTTTATAAAGCTAAACTAATATCACTTCTTTTAGCTATTTCAATTACCCCTCATAACTCAATAATCAATATTTTTACTGATTTTCAATCTATAATTACTAAATATTCTAAAATATATACTACTCTTTCAAATCCCAACAAGCTTTTTAAATTCAGCTTATGGCCCATATGGCATACTTTGCTTAATATTATCAAATTTTATAACCACCAGATTAACTTTCACAAAGTACAAGCCCACTCTGATAACACTCTTAATAATTTAGCAAACTTACTTGCAAAACAACATAATTTATCATATATACTATATTTTAACTACATAAGTATTTACAATTCATATTATATAATTTTTTGGAATTAGCATTTCATTAAACATCCAACTAAAAGCTTCATTAAAAATATCTGTAGAGCCTACATTCTAGCAATGTTGTTTTTCCAAAAATGTAACATAGAATAGGAAGCTCTGGTTTTTCAAATTAACTGGAGATCAACTTGGTTATTTTTTAACCATAACTAAAAACCAACTTATAATATTATTAACTTTAAACTCAACTATCTTAAATCATTTAAAATTAAAATCTTATTAAATAAACTTCCTACCTACTTTCACTTTCACAAAATTTACCTACATACATTTTACAATACTAATTGCTTTAACTGTAATCTTGGTGACTCTTCAACCTACTGGTGTACATGCTCAAATCTATCACTTATATTTAATATTATCCAAACTAGTATATCTAAATATATTAATCATACAGATCTTGATTTATTTATAAACCAACAAGAAGAACTTATTCACAAAATCAGTAATTACTATGCCTTTTACTTTGTATCTTTTCAAATAAATTAATACTATCTTGATATTACACTTAAAGAACTTATTACTAAATTTTTAATTGATATTGTACAAAACTTTAACATTTTATACAAACTAGTCTTATAAACAATTATTGCTATTCTGCTTAAAGTTAATAAACTTTCTTATAAACAAATATGAAAACCCTATTATATAAACTTTGCTAACTGAAAACAACAACAAAGACTTAAACCATCTTATGCCAGACCCTCATCTCAATCAAATCAATGCAACAAAAGAAACTCTAATTACAAAAACTATACTTACTCTTATTTATGTAAACTATCTGACCAATTATACTCCAATTCTAATACCTGTTCACCCATTGGCTATGCCATCTGTAAAAGCAACACTGGACTATTTTTTGGATCAAATATAATATTTCCTATAACCATATTCTAAACTTACAAATCTAGATGAGTTTTGACCACTTTAGTAGTTTAGATTACACATCAGAAAACTTTTTTATAGGTTATAAATTAATAAATAACAGTAAATCAATATTTATTAATTGAAAATTATCGATATATATCGATTTATGTACTATCTATTGATATTTCTTTATTATTGAATTATAACAATGTATAAATAAATACTAATACTTATCTTTAAAATGATAAGTATTGCTTATTAACTATTAATATATATTAATAAATGATATATATAGATTTAAATCAAGTTTATTTATTATTAATATGTATTAATAACAAATATATATTGATATATATTTAACTTTATTATATATGTATATATAATAAAAACTAAATTGTATCTGTAAATATCATAATAAATAAATGCAATCAAAAAATTTCTCTCCTAACATGACTTAATTCTAACCACAATATATGATCTAATTGGAGTGTTCCTACTATTATAATTAAATTATTTATACTTGATAAATAAATAATCAAATTATTTTATAATTTTTTTATCATCATGTAATCATAGCTTTAATTTAATTATGTATATATATCAATATTAAGAGTATTAATTGAACACTTTATAAAAATTATACTTAATAATTTAATTAATATATATTATATAAAGATAATAAATAAATATATATAATAAACATTTAATTTTAAAGTATTATTTTAAAATATAAAAATATTAACTAAATATTCATTATACTTATCAAATCTTGAAATGATATGAATTGTCCTACTGATACTTTCTATCAAGATAAAACTATAATATTCTATTAATTTTAATTTAGGACATTCTCACATATTACCAACTTCCTCATACTAATATACAAGAGTGAGATCTAATGATTCACTTTCAATAGTTTGGTAAAACTTAAAAATCAAAAAAATCTTAATAAAAAATATTTTATAATTAGAATTATCTTTATAAATTAATAAATATTGTAATTTATTTTTAAATAAAA
>CAJVQA010005457.1:0-16121 GCA_910591915.1 Cetraspora pellucida | reverse complement strand
GCTCTGGCCTGTGTCAACTCATGTAGTTGCCTGTAACAAATTATTAATAAAGATAAAGGCAAAACCTCACCTTAATATCAAAAAAAAAAAAAAAAACTAAAAATAACTAATAATAAAATAAAATAAAATAATCGTTCTATAACAGAAGTATTAGAAATTGTACTTATACTTGTCAACAAACCTTGGACAAATACCAAACTCAAAAAAAGAATTTGCTTTTTGTAAATAAAGATTATTAATAAAAATTTTTAAGATATTAGTTTGAGTTAAAGTTTAAAACTGGGCATGAACAAACCAAAAATATAGTAGTTTGAAATTTGGACAGCAAGTATAATTGTATCAGAAGTAATATTATATTTAATAGAGTATTACCAGACATTGTAATAAAAGCACTACTAGATATTTTAGTGGAAGAATTGCTAGAATTTGTATCTGAGGTATTTTTATTGAGATTTCTATTAAGAGCACATCCAGGATTTGTGTTAGAAGCAAAATTAGGTCTTGGATCAGAAAAAATACTAATATTTGTATCAGGATTATAACTGATATTTGTATTAGGATCATAACTAGTATTTGTATCAGGTTCATAACCAGGATTTGTATCAGGATCTTCATTAAGGTTTGTATCAGAAGAAATACCAGGGTTTGTATTAGGAGCAATACCAAGGTTTGTATCAGAAGAAATATCAGGAAAAAAACTACCAGAACCAGAATCACTAGTACCAGATAGATTGTTAAGAGGATTATATTAGTATGAAATACATCAACTGAAAGTCTTAATTGGTGATGTATAATTATTTGTAATTTCATCACTTTTCTACTAATTTCTTTTTGGCTTATTTTGATTTTATGCCATAGAAGTATCCTTGCATAGTAACAAAATTTGGTTTAACTAACAAGTATATAAGTATATAAGTATTAATATTTAAATTTGTATAGATTATCTATTATGATAGTTACTTTTTTTGACCTTTATTCCTTTTTCACAATCTTTATAATATGATTGTGCCAGTCCAGTTCGAGATCTTGCCAAACTTCTCATTTCTTTTCTTCTTCAGCTAGTTTAGCATCTGTTTTAAATATCTCATTACTATAGTATTCACTTTTTTCTATTATTTTTTTTAAATTATTCAGAGCCTGGCTTTCTGGTATATCAATAAGAAGAAGGCTTTTGAGATGCCTACTATTTGTTTTTTCAAATGAGTAAACCCTTTTTTTCATTGATTAATTTTCTAAAAAATATATTTAAAATTAATTTGATATTTATATATATAAAATTTTGATATCAAAAATTTTTTTATAGCAGTTATCCTTTGATTTTTATGATTTTTTGTATGATTTTGCTTATCTTTTTCTGAGACTTGCTGTTTCTGATACTTCTCTTTTTGGTGCCAATGATGTTCTTTAATAATTTTCAAAATCTGATAGTCATCTACTTGGTACCTTTTTATGTCTCATTTAATAATTTTAAAAAAATTTTGGAGAAACTCCTCTTTGAATTTTGACCAAACTTTAGTTAAAGTAGGTTTTCTGAATTCTTCCAATCCAGCAATTGAAACCATAATATCATCCTATTATAATAAATTTAAATAATTAAATAAATATATATAAACTTCTAATTTTTATTTGAGATATTTTAAATAAAAATATAATCTAATGCTGTCTAAGAGAAATAAAAAGGTAACCTAATATTTGTTTTAGCACTAAATAATTATAATACATACTCTTAATGACTTTTTTGTTCTTGGTAAGAGGTCTTGGCACTTTTTTTTAGAGAATTTTTTTCCTTTTTGTTTGTTGTTGCTGCTGTTGTGATAGTTGCTGTTGTGGTGGTTGCTGCTACTCTCATTATTGCTGTAGTTGCCACTATCATTACTGTTGTTGTTGTTGCTATTGTTGCTATAGTTGCCACTGTTATTGCTGTTGTTGTTGTTGCTATTGTTGCTGTTGTTGCTATCAGGTGATTTTGAATGTATCTTTTTTTTATTTTTTTTTGTGAAATTATCAATTTTATTGCCAAGGTTTTTTATCTTATCTCTTAGTGTTTTTATTTTATTAACTATGAAAAAAAAGTCAAAGTCATCTATTTGTTCAACAAAAAAAGCCTCTATAGAAATTCAGCTGATATGTATATAAGCTGCCTAATATGCATATATGCTACAAGCCTTTACCTAATATATAAGATTATATAATAATCAAAATATTACCTTTATCACTGATATAATTTCTGCTTTGTGCAGATAAAGAAGAAGAAATACTGGAAGAATGTAAATAGCTCATGTTAAAATAAGGTAGTAGTAGTATTGGCTATAAAGATTTAAAATAATAAGCATTTTTTATTCAGAAGAAAAATAATATAAACTTTTGTTTTTTTTCTTATTTTTGAAAAAGAGAGAAAGTATTACACAAGAGTTATAATTTGATCATTTTTGTTCTTTTATATTTTAGATCTAAAAAAATTTTAACACATCAAAACAAAAAACATGTAATAAAAATAATTAGTAATATATCATATGTAATTAGTACTGTAATAGTTTTTATGTAATAATTTAACTTCATGTTTTATGACAAACTCCAAAATCTGTTTATGTTATAAAGCCATATATGTAAAATTATGCATAAATTTTTTAAAAATATGCTGTAAGCAATACAAATTATATAATTTAGATAGAAATATGTATTGCTTATATATGTAAATTAATAATAAAATAGAATTTTTGGTCTGCATAAATCAGTACAATAATTGGTTATTTATTTGTGATTTAATTAGATAGAAACTTGTGCATAATTATTAAATACTTAGATATATTGACAGCACTATATAAGTGAAATAAACATATTTTATTTATTAAATACTTGATTTATTTAAATATGTATTTAAATTAAAATAACTTTAGTACTGATATTATAATATGAGTTCAGTAAATTATGATTTAAATTCTGATGTATATATTTTTCTTTTGTAGTATTATATAAATATATTTTATTTATAATAATATAGTGTTCCAATTCGCCACCTTTATATTCATATTGGATTTATCCAGATATCTATTTCTAATCTATGACTGATATCAATAATAAACTGGATTTCTATAGATATTCAAATTGGGTATTTAATAGATAAATAAATAGATAGATAATAATTAAAACTCTAATAACAAGTATATTTTAAATTTAGAAACCACAAGCTTTATTGTTATTATTATAAAATTTTAACTACCAGAAAAATTCATGTAACAATTTGCAAATAGATCTACTAATTTAGGCAGATTTGTTTCATTACACTAATCAAATATAATTACTAATTAATATGATCGATTCATCCTGAACTTGACCATCGATTATTCACTGATTTATACAAATAACAAAGCAAATTGGTAACTAATCAATAGTCAATTGCTAATATCATTTGGTATAAATCAGCTAATTAATCAATAATTGAGTTTAGGTCAAATTGACCATTTTAATAGATTGTCAGAAAATATAATAAATCAACTTATATAGAGTTTCAATATAGAAAAATCCTTCATCTATATATCCATATCAGAATATATTCAGATATTCATTTTTTATTGGTATCTGAATAATTCATTTACAGCAATTTGAAATAATTATAAAGTAGGTCATATATTTCTACTTCATATTTAATTATTACTATATATATTCTATATATATAGATTTCTAACTTGTTTTTAATAATAAGGTATATCTATAGAGGATTTGTTTCTCTGGGAAGTTTCGATCCCAAATTTATTTTTGATCTTATTTTAGTCGCTGATGAGTTCCTTCTTGAAGTTTTAATTGGATCTCTTGAAACTTATTTAATCGAATCCAAAGCCTATTGGTTACGCTCTCATTTTACTTATATTTATAAAGCATGCTTCCAAAATAGCAAACTAAAAGAACTACAAAAATGGTGTAACAGCATTTTGGCAAAGCTCCCAAATTTTACTTTTGATTCTGAAGAGTTTGGTTCTCTTAATGAAAATGTATTAGTTTCACTTATTAAGCGTGATTATCTGCAAATGGAAGAGATAAAGATTTGGAATTATGTTATAAAGTGGGGAATTGCGCAAAATCCTGATTTGCCTACTGATCCTGAATGTTGGTCTGATGAAAATTTTACAACTTTAAAGGTCACTCTGAAAAATTGTTTACCTCATATCCGCTACTTTCAAATGTCCGGAAAAGATGTCGCAGATTATGTATTTCCATATTTTCAAATTCTTGAAAAAAAACTTTGGAAAGATCTGAATAAAAGTCTTTTATCCCCCGATTATAAAGTTGCATCAACAATTCTACCACCTCGTATTATTTTAAAAACAGAATTACCAACTATATCAACTGAACCATGTTCAACCGTTATTAACGAAGAACATGCAGCCGAAATTGCATCATGGATTGACAAAATATCTATCCCATATAACACAAGAAACAATCCATACGAATTTAAATTACTTCTTCGTGGAAGTAGAGATGGATTTACTCGTGAATCATTCTGGAATTTATGCAATATGAAATCAAATACTGTTACAGTTATAAATGTTAAATGTGATGATAATTCTGAAAGAATTTTAGGTGGATACACTTCAGTTGCATGGAATAGCAGCAAACCTGGTACGGTTCGTTGCATAGATAGCTTTATTTTTTCATTAAAAAATAGTGCAGTCCAAAATTCTATTCTAAGTCGTGTTAAAATGCCATCAAATGCCATTCATAATAGTATTTATGCATGTGGTGTGAATTTCGGATGTGGTCATCTTATGATGTTTTATGACTCTAATAATAACCAAAATAATGGATGCTGTACTCATCATCATGGGTGTTATGAAAAACCTATTGATATTGCATTAGGTAATAAGGTGCGTAATTATTTTGTAAACGAATATGAAGTGTTTCAAATTCATAAAAAGTCTAAATAAAAAAATTAGATAACTGTCGCGCTACAATTACTTTGATATCTAAAATCTTACTGTATTGCAAAATGTGTATTACATATAACATAAATTGCACAAATATGAGAATTTTTAGTGCAATCGTCAATAATATGGCTGCAAATAACTTATACGTATTAAGTTAATGATTTTACATTGTTATTTAATTATATTTTATTCATGTTAACTTAGAGAATGAGTATAAAAAATACTCATTGCATGTAAAACATACTAGTAAAATCGGCGCAGTTTTGCTGTTTTCATTATACCTGTACATAGAACAGAGTCACCAGATTCTAGTTAAAAAAAAATGAAAGAAATTGAGAGCAATGCCTTTATATCAAACGAAAATCAAAATTTTCAATCCAAAGTTTAAGATCCGGTGTATATTATGTAGTAAATATTTACATATTTTATATAAAAATAATGACAATATAAATAAATTTTCATGCTAAGCACCTTATTTAGAGATCGAAGGTTAGATTTGGAGGTTGGTTTTGCTTGACATAAAGGTCCCAACCTTTAACCGTTTACCCGGTTAGGTCCTGGCTGTTTAATTTTACATTATTTATACAGTTTAAAGTACTTTTTTAAAAAAATAAAACTACGAAGAAGCATATAAAAAGTTTTATTAGGGTTGTAGGACTCAACCATTAAAATCATCTCTAGTTTTAGAGAAGTTAGCGTAATAGCGACATCTTAAAGATAGATAGAATTAGGCTAGTACCATGCTAACTTCTCTAAAGCAAAAAGGGATTTTGATTATTTTTAATAGTGGAGTCCTACTTCATAGTTTTATTTTTTTAAAAAGCACTTTAACCTGTATAAATAATGTAAAATTAAATTGATTTAAGCAGCCAATCATATGAAAGTCTTCCTATGTGGTTAGGTTAATTTTTGACCGCGACCCGTTAAATTGCTGACCCGACGGGCAGTATTTAAAATTCCAACTTAATTTTGTTTTCAAAAGATCATTTTTCGTTTGAATTCTTAATGTTTTCAAAGGGTTTTAAAGTTTTCAATCTAAGAAAATTAAAATTTTTAAATATCAAAAAATTTGTCAAATGTTCTCAAATAGAGAATAATTCATGTAAAAAATTGATAAATGTCCTCTGAGAACGCTGAGAACATCAAATTTGAAACACTGTAAATGATAGATAAGTAGGGTAAAATCGCATTTATTACTAATAAACTCATTAACAGTTAATATAGCATTACGGTATTACGGCGTGTGGTAGAATTAATTACAACATTGCATATCTGATATAATTTCCGTAAAATTGGGCATCATAGCATTAATGAAATACTGTAATCGTAAATAATCTTTTTGGAAATACGAGTGCTGCAAAAATTGTTGTCAACTTTCTGTAAATAATCTCTTTAAAATATAAAGCTTTATATACTAAGTTAATGTGGGCTAATAAAATATGATATATGGTAAATATTAATAAACTCTAATAAAATACTCAATATTTATATATAATATTTTTTTTACTTGCTAATGATGCAATCTATATTAATGTTATATTAATCGACGAAAATATGCTTTGCAACAGGTTTTTGTTAGTTATAATTATTTCTTTTATGGCAAAAAAGTTTTCATGCTACTACAGTATAATACAGTATATAGGTATTTCCAGAGATGGGCACGCGCGGATTTTTTTGGATCCCGCGCGGGATTTTTAATATGATCCGGAAATAAGATTATCTGGCCGGCATTACCATAATAGCTGGCTAGTATTAATATAATATCTGACCTGCATTAACATATTTAGCTAAATCCCAATTAAAATTTATTTATTTTATTTGCATATCATTTCACACATATGTTTATTTATATATATGATAAGAATTTACCTTCTTTGCCGTTGGTATCTTTCGCTTACATTACAAAATATTCTTTATGATTAGGTCACTCTTTTAAAATAAATAACGTGCGTAGTAATAATAATATTTGGAATCATACAAAAATTGGATTAGATGAAACCTTTAACCAAGGACGTGCTTAATGTAATTACTGTTATTAAACCTTGCAAAAAATACGTGGAAATTCACTATTTTGATTGGCCAACGGCAACGACCAAAAATTTAGGCAAAATTACTCGAATTTTTAGTAAAGAAATCGTGGCCGCCCATTAATTGAAATTAGGGTTTAAAAATTTGTGGTTTGATGAATCCCGCGCGGGATTTTTGAAGAAACCGCGATTTGCCCATCTCTATGTGCTATATATCCCGTGAAATTACATGAAATCCATGTTGCTAAAACTTATGTGAAATTACATGTATTGTAAATTTGTGAAATATAATTTTCAACCCTTAGTGAAATATGTTCCTGGGTTAATTTTACTATTACATAGACCCGAACCTTAAATAATTAAAAAATTAAACTCCGGCCAAAATTACCGTACCGTTCCGAAATTAAACACCCTTTTTTTGTTATAAGCGGTGCTTAATTTTGGGTACTTTTTTTTTAATGCGGATAAGCTTTATGATATCGATATGATGTAATTTATATTTTATATAAATAAATGTAAAGGCAAACCAAAATAGGAAATATTGCTAATTTTTAGTATCACTATTATGTCACCACGAAACAAACCTAAAAATAAAGGTGTTATACAAAAAAAGACAATTACCAAAAAAACTGCTAAACACAAACATGCTGCTAAACATAAATGTAATTTATATTTCATTGAACAAAAGAAACAAGTTATTGCCTATGCTAAAGTAAATGAAAGAAATAAAGCCGCAGCAGCCTTTAAGCTTGACCGCAGTATGGTTGGTCATTGGATCAAAGCAAGTAGGTTATGGGTAGTCAAAATAAGACAAAGCATCAAGCGAGTTGGCTCTGGTCGAAAAGAATTTTATCCAGAGGCCGAGAAAAAACTATACAATTGGATTATGGAACAGAGAAAACAATGATTGGATGTTTCTTATAAAATTGCATATATTAAAATGTGTGATATTTTAAAAGAGCCTGATATGATGATTCTTTATAGTGATTCAATAAAAAATTTTAAATTATCAAATTGTTGGATGTTCGTGTTTATGAAACAATATGAGCTATCTTGGCAATGACATACTAAGGTTTTACAAAAACTTCTTTCACAAACTGATAAATTATTAGAGAAATTTTATCAATTTATTATCCGTCTTAAAAACAAGAAATGCTTTGAATTATCCAATATACTTAATATGGATGAAACTTCTGTCTGGTTTGATATGATTGGAAACTTTACTATTGACCAGACAGGTGAAAAAACAATTCATATTCATGGAACTAATAATGACAAAAATCGGTTCACTGTAGTTTTAACATGTGCTGCAGGTAAAAATAGTTTTTTAAAGACTATAGTTCAAATTTCAATTTTAATTAATTGTTTTTTTTTATATATATAGATGGAACAAAGTTTCCTCCAATCTGCATTTTCAAAGGCAAATAATTACCATGTGGCGAAAAAATTCTATCTGGTATTTTTACTTGGTTTCAAGATAATAGATGGATGGATACTAACTTGATGATACGATATGTTAACTATATTAATGATGTAAGAGATAATAATGAATATTAGGTTCCAACAATGATGGTATATGATTCTTTTAGAGAACATTTAGATGATTCAATCAAAAATAAATTTCAGAATAGTGGCATTGACTTAGCAGTTATTCTAGAAGGCTTAACCAGCATTTGCCAACCACTTGATGTTGCAATTAATAAACTATTTAAAGACAATCTTCGCAAAGAATGGCATTTTTGGATGGCAAAAGGTGGTGCTGGAACAACTGCAGCTGGAAATCTTCGACATGCTAGAATAAGTGATGTGTGTGGATGGGTAAAACGTTTCTGGGAACAAATTCCAGATGATGTTATTATTAATTCCTTCATAAAATGTGGTATCTCAAATAATTTAAACCAGGATATTGATACTAATAGAAATCGATTGAATTCTAATAATACACATGTGAGTGATGATATTGAAATCATAGACCTTAGTGAAGATATTGAAATAGAAGATATTAACGATGATGTTGAAATAATCAATATTAGTGAAGATATTGAAATTATGGATATAAGCGATAACATTAAAATTATGGATATAAGTGATGTCATCAAAATTATGGATATAAGTGATGATATTGAAATGATAAATACTAAAGATGACATTGAAATTATTGATATTAATGATCATTAACTTTATTTAGTGTAGCCACAAATTATATAATTTAAATAATCAAATTAAATAATTAATTTTAAGTACTTAAATAATCGAAATTAAATAATTATTATTAATTTAAACATTAAATAATTGAAATTGAATAATTAATTTTAAGTTTCTAGTATAAAAAAGGAAAAATAAATATCTATTAATGCAAATTAAAAGGCAAAACTAATATAAACATGAGGGTGCTTATTTTTGGATACTATACAGAATTTTATAGTGCTTAATTTCAGGGGGTGCTTAATATCGGAATGGTACGATATGTATAATGTGGACCAAAATTTTGTCGATCACAGCAGTTGGCCAATCAAAATTGAGGTTCAACCACACGGGATTTTTTGAAAACCTGATTTGCCTATCTCTAGGTAGTTCAAAAGTCTACTTTATTTTTTAATATTGAATGGGGTAAGCTTCATTATTTTATCGTCAGATGTAGAATCATGACTCTGCTTAACTACTTATTACCTATTTTGCATATTAAATATTCAATTTCTTTACATAATTTAGCAAATTTGTTTTTCTATTCTTAAAAAAATATTTGTTTTGACGCTTGTTAGAATCTTTAGTCTATATATAGTTTTCTATATTATATAAGTGCAGCATATTTACTAGATCGATTACAAATTACTCAATATTTGTATTTAAGATAGTTATGGGATAGTTAAACTGTGTACCATATCATATAAATTAAGTAATATAACATTTAGAATATGTACTATTATTCACTTTACAGTTATTATAAATAGTTGCTTAAGTTTTAATTCTGTTTATCTAATAACTCAATGTTATTACATAATAATAAAATGTATTTTGGCTTTTTTTATATTTTCATTTTTATTTTAAAAATCATTTTTACTTATGATATTTTATTCTAACTAAAGGAGAATATCATTCCTCAATTCTTATTAGCAAGAAAATTTATTTTAGTGGTGGGATTAATTCTGTTTCTGGTGTTATAAATGAATTGTTTTTATTTAGATCTCTCTGAACCATTTACAACAACTAATAATACCTTAACACCATGGGTTGACTTTACTTATACTAGTGGTCCTTGGAAGTCTCAAGCTACAGCCTGTAACAGTGGAAAAAATATTATTATTATTTTCATTTTTGGTAGTTATCCTTTATTTCAGCCATCTGTTAATCAGTTTAATACAAGTAAACAACAATGGACTAATATTACATCTATTGGAAGTGTACCAGTATATAGAGATTATATTTCATATGCTGAATTTAATAATGGTTTAGTCGCCATTTTTAGTAACTACAAAATTAGTACGTACTCCTATCTCCAATAATCTTTGGATATTTAATACATTAACATAATCCTAGAGTTTAAGCAATGCAACAAATCTACCACTATCTCAGGTTAGTTATTGTGCAATAACTTTACCTAATGAAAATATTTTATATATTGATGGAATTAGTCCTAATTTATTATCATATATGCCAATAAATAATGTAAGTTTTATAATTGATATTTTAGTCTTATTTATTTATGCTTTTTAGTACATAGTTACCATTATATAATACAAAATCTGATACATGGACAAATATGATGTGTGATAAATATGTATTATTTTTATTCATTTCAATAATTAAAGATCTAAATCTAATATCTTATTAATGTATTAGAATATATCTGGCCCAACACCTCTTGTCTGTTTTGGCTTCTCTGCAGTTATATTATTTAACAAAAATTTTTTTATTTTGGTATTTAAAAATATTTTTACTAACTTAACTGCTTTTAAACTTTTAAGCAAAATTTTAAAGCAGACTTTATGATTCTAATGATAGTATAATTATTAAATTTGGATTAAAATTCATTTATTTAAAGATTTGGTATTATAAATCTATTATAAAAATCATATAGTAATAATCAACCAATCAGAATATTACCACTGAGAATTTGGATTTATCACTGAGACTTTTACGATATATACAAGTATAGTTTTTTTAAATAATATATATTATAATTTTTTATTATAATAAGTAAACCATTTTAATTTATATATCTTAAAAATTTAATAAAATTTTGGTATATTTTTAAAAAATTTTATTAGTATCATATTTTTACTTAGATGAGACCAACTGGATTCTGTATTTTATATTACTCTTTTCTCTCTCAGCATTTCTCCTTTCCATCATAATAAAAAATTTTAGATAAATATACATAGGATTATGGGTTATTTTAAAAAATTTTTATATAGTTATAGAACAATTCAGTAATAATTTTTTTTGAAATTTTTTTTTTTTAAATTTTACAGAAATTTTTCCTTTCTTCTGGAGAAAAAAGAAAGGTAATGTAAAACATAGAATCAAATTAGTATTATTTAAATAAATAAATATTATATATATATTTATTTAATAATTATAATATTAGAGAAAATTTTTATTTTATATATTTTATTATGCAGTTTTAACAAAATTTATTTTTGTTAGTTAACTATTTAAGTTTTTAGATTTTTAGTTTATACTTAACAACAAACAAACTTAACAAATTAAAATTATTTGAGAAGAAACACTTCAATTTACAAACATTGTTAGTACAAAAAAAATCATAAATAAATAAATCATTTATATAATTAGCACTATTATTATACTTATATTTGAATATAAATTACACAATATTATTATATCTTACTCTATATATAACAATATTCTTACTAAATACTTAACAGTAATTAAACACAAATCTTATCTAGTATACTCAATTCTCAATAGTACTATGCTTAATATATATTTGTATAATGTTTATAATATATAAGATATCCAACTTTAATATCATATTACTAATTTTTTACTATAAATCAACAATTCAATCTATTAGAAATCTCAATATAGATCAGGCTACAACAGCTTCAAAACAATTTATGATTAACTATTAATATAGTTCAATATCTCAATTCTATTATTGATAATTCAAATAAATATACCTTAAATTTTAAATTATTTAATTATTAATATACTTAAATATATTTATAATAACTAACTCCAATATATTCTAGTCAAATACTATATTATATAATTTTTAATTACTAGAATTAATTATATCTCAACATTTACAATATATTAGTTTTAAAAAACAAATTAGAAATCTTAATATTCTATATTTTGAATAGCTGTATATAGTTAACAATAGTATATTACTTAAATAAAAATATTTTTTATCATGACTATTATATCTACCTAAAGGTTAAAACCATTATGGTTTACTTATTTAGAAAACACTATAATGGCTCATAATAGCTACAAAGTCTTCTTTTTACATTATCAATAATTAGGATATAACCTATTTGCATATAGCTTACAACATATCTTCAAAAAATCTAAATTCTGGTTATTTATATACACTAACAATAAGATTATTATAAATAAAATCTATAGATATTACAAATTTATTAATCAAATATCTATCACATACTGGCAAACAAATATTAATATAAATTATTTTAACTATTATTTTTTTTACCAACCCAATGCCCATTCTGCTCAGATTACTATTTAAACTCTAATAGAATCTAAAATTTATATACAATCAATGTATTTACGATTATTTCTTCACAATCTTTAGAAAGAGTTATTTCTAATTTAGTAAACTTTAATGCTAACTATATAGATCTTATCCATTTAACAGCTATCAGATATCTACTATCAATTTCTTTAGCATCAACAATTTCAATTTCTAACTCTTATATATTTGAGATATTCAAAACTAATAAAGCAACAAACACACTTGAATAATATTCAATCCTCAATAACTCTCAATGATAATTTAATTTTTATACTAATGGTTCAGTAATTAATATTAGAACTAACTAATATATAATGGGTATTGGCTGAATTCAGGTTAATAATGATAATCAAATTATTTACAAATTCTTTGCCAAGATACATTTCTAATTATTATTTTACAAAATAGAACTAATAACTATTCTCTTAGCTATTTCTATTACACTCCAAAATGTAATAGTTAATATCTTCACAGATTTCTAATTTATTATTACTAAATACTCAAACATTTATATTACACTTTTTAATTCTAACAAACTTTTCAAATTTATGACCTATATAATATATCTTATTGAATATTATTAATTGTTACAACATTTAGATCAACTTTTATAAAGTGCAAGTTTATATGAACAATGATCTGAACAACCTTGCTAACTCTCTTACTAAACAATATAATCTTTCTTTTGATCTATACTTTAATTATATAAATATCTATAATCTATATCATATGCTGTTCTGAAACTAATATTTTATAGAATACCCTACTAGAACTTTTATTAAAAATATTTGTAAAACTTATATTTTGGTCATGTGGTCATCTTAAAAATATAACCAAGAATAGAACCAACTTATTTCAGAAATAGATTGGAAGTTTACATACTATATATTAATTACAACCAAAAACTAATACATAATATAATTAATTTTAAACTTAATTATCTCAAATTCTTTAAAATTAAAATCTAATAAATGAACTGCTTACATACTTTCTTTATCATAAAATATATCTATACATTTTCTATAATACAAATTACTTTTACTGCAGCTTGCCTAACACTCCAATATACTGATAAATATGTATTAACCCTACACTACTCACTAATATTATACAAAATACTATTTTTAAACATATTAGTCAAAGCAACTTAGGTTTTTCTAAATCTTAGCAAAAAAAACTTATTTAAAAAATTCAAAACTATGAAACTTTTTATTATATACTATTCAATAAAAACTCATTCTATCTTGATATTATACTTAAAGAACTTATATCCAAATCTCTAATTCAAATAATTTAAAATCTAAATATTTCTTATAAATTAGCATCATAAACTGTTATTAAAATACTTTTTGAAATTAATAAGCTATATTATTAACTACTTTAGAAGCCATATTATATAAACTTCTTAAACTAAAAAAAATAACAAACTCTCAAACCTCTTTTTTCTAAACATCTAACTTAAACTAATTATAATAGACAAACCAAATACAATCATCAAATATATATATACTTATACATATATAGATTACCTAATCAAGTATACTTAAACTCCAACTCATATCTATCTATCAATTATGTTATTAGAAAAATTAATATATGAACTATTTTCTGAATTAAATATAATATCTTTTTTAATTATATTTTAATTATCCAAATCTAGGTGAATCTTGAATATTCTAGTAGGTTTAGGTTATAGATAAATATATATTTAAACTTTATTCTTAAATGTAGTTTTATTCTTATTTGTATTTAAGTTAGTTATATAGTTAGCAGTTTAATAGTTAGTCTTAACTGCAAATGTTGGCCTCAACTATAGTATTTATATATAATTATTTTTGTATATAATAACTCTATATAGTTACTAACTTTAAAACTACCAATAAAGATATAAGCAAGGCTTCACCTTAATACCAAAAAAAAAAAATTATAAAGATAAAAAATTTAAAAATCTAATTTCTGTTTTTTAGCTCTCATTTCATTAATCTTAATTTCAATTTGAGTAAAATGATTTTTTACTAATTTTTATATATTCTACAATATAAATAAATATTTTTATATTTATCAATTAATTTACTTAGCAAATTTAATATATTATCTATTGTTTTATACTAATACAAAGTTGAGTTTGATCTTCTTTTATGTATATATAATAGTTTGTTTCAATAGATAAGTTACAAAAAATAAGTTTACAAACAAAAGAGTATTATATAATAAATATTCTTCATCTAAAATTAGACTTCTACAAATATATAGATTATTATGAAATGCAGTTTGTTACTGTAATATCTCATTATTATTAAGAGAATTCTGACTGTAAAGATAGCATTATTTTTTACAAGATGTATATTCTACCAAACTATTAATATTCTTGTATATATAAAGGTCACTAGGATCACACTTCTTCTCTTTTTGTTTTAATAATAAGAATGGACAGTAATTTTTATTGATTTTATTTCTATATATTGAATCAAATGAGCTATAATAATTTGTATCTAAATAATTAAAATTTAATTAATTAATTAATTAATTAGTATTTAAAAACAAACTGTTTACAGATGATATAAAATTAGACAAAAAATTAAGCAAATTAAATTCTTCAAATAGTATTCAAATAGATTTGCAAAAAGGACAACTATCTTGGATATATTTTTTAATCTTAAAGATATATTATATTAGTGCATATTATAAAACTTAAAAAATAAATAAAATATTGTATTAATCTGAAAAGAATAGAATTTTTGTTAACAATATAATTTTAAAAATTCTATTAATTTTTTATGTTTTTATAGCTCTGTCTATGTTATTTTATTAATTTGCAAAAGTTTATTAATATGTTTCATTTTCTGTAATATAAAATAATTATTAGTTATTATTGTTAATATTTAAATAAACAATATATTATCTCAAATAACTTATTTATATTATTATTTGAAACAGAATTATAATATTTAAATAAATTATTATTTAAAACTAGTTGTAAAGTTCTTTTAAATAATAAAGTTTAAATATCTTTAATACTATTTATTAATTCTATTTTTAAATGTTTATTGCTTTTAGCTGCTTCTCAAATCTTCTCAATAGTATTTAATTGTCTAAAAATCTCTTCTTGCTTAGAACTAAGATATTTTGTATTAAAGTAATATTTTGTAAACCTAAATTAAGAATTAATATAATTCTTTTTGCAGAATTTATTTAACTATAATATAGTATAGTTCTCATTGTAATAATCATATCAAAATTGGCTTTAAAAAATAATAAAATAAGAAAAATCTGAACTAATTCAAAATTTATTCTATAATCAAGACTACTGTCAATATACAAACATAAAATTGGTAGTATTTAATTAAAAAACTTATAATTAATTATTTGAAAAAATTTAGTTATATGATGAATTGCATTACTACTTTTAAATATTGTATTTTTATATACTATATAAACATTTTAATTATAAAA
>CAJVQA010005456.1:0-16121 GCA_910591915.1 Cetraspora pellucida | reverse complement strand
TTGGTTAATTATTTATTTCAATAAATCTAATTTTTTATTTTAATAAGATTGATATGTATTGATATGTGTGCATCGATTCCAATAAAAAATCCGCAATTAGTGATGATCATTAGTGACCCTACCTATAGGCCGTTGTACACCCTATCTACTCATGCACCAGTTGTATTCCGAGCAAAAAAATAAGAAAGCTTGCACTTAACATGTATATTGAATATAAGTCAATAAATCTTATCATTTATATGAGCTAAATCGAAATTTACAATTATGTTTATTTATTATGTTTGTTTAAATTATCCCTCTCCCCCCCGTGTCTGAGCCCAAAATATTGACGTTAAACTAATAATCAACTTTGAATGACCATAAGCTTTTTATAACAATTTGATTAAAGGCTTAAAGAGAGGATCATTACAACTTTTACTGTTTCTCGCGCATGTTCACTAATCTCACACATCCTTATTTTTACTGTTCAGGTTTATTTTTCCTATACTTAATTCCTTCGTGAACCTTCTTTGCGTTGTTATTGCTAGAACCTTCCAGCATGAACGTCCAAGCCTCGTAGATCGCACGCGTAATTTTACCTTTCGGAATTCATGATCGCTAACCGGTTTCGAAGATCGGTTGATTATTCCGCAGTATTTTAGGAAATATCACTTTTATCCCGTGACATTATCATTGTTGCTTAATTAGTCATACCCCCCTAAAAAAGATGGTCTAGATCTTTTTTTTTTCATTGCAATGACAAACTTACCTGACCGTCCAAATTGTGTTCTGCTAATTAAAAATTCCTAAATAAGTGTAGCTTAAAATTTGCTCAACAAAAAAAGTTTTCATGAAGTTTTACCATAGCTATAGCTCTTTAAACAAACCATAACTTTACTAATGAAATTATGCCCCGCTCATTAAGTAAAGCTGCTCAGCTGATAATTTTGGCTCAGAAATGGTTGACTTGTATTGCTAAATGCTGGTCTAAATCTGATGGATCTGCCCAGCAATTTGGTAAAAAATGCATAAAAACATGCATGCAAATATAAACATCGTAAGATGAAGTCAGTTGCACAGAATCTGCGGCTCCACTTAACTTGCTATTAAATCATTCCGATACTATACGTACTTCATTACACTCAGTTCCTGGTATATTGAAAAGCCAAAACAATAAATAGTAAGGTTTTGTATTTATATAACTTGATGACCGGACAAGGAAATTAAATCTATCATTTTCAAGGTCAATGACATTATAGAATAGCATTTTTGAGTCATACTTATTCATAATGTCGAATTACAAAGATTCATACAGTGAACATTATATGTACGAATATAGAATATCACATGAAATTTGCATTGTTTCTAATACTAAGCATTGCCTGTAATTAGATACACAAATATGGAAAATCAAGAGGTCGCAATTTTTTGGTAAGCTTTTTTAGTATTATAGTGCTGCACAAAGCCACAAGTATATTTTATCCAATTAGATGCTCAGAACCCGCGACTCCACTTAACTCTCCTACCAACCATACTCTACATACTTCCTGTACTCTACATACTTTGTATTCCATACTTGGTATAAATTTTATGAAAGGCATTCAAGTTTTAAACCTATTATAGGGGACACCTTCGGAAAAGTTTCCAGAAATACATTTTGGGATTGCATTAGCCACATGATCAGCCAAATTAAATTGTAATTTTGGTTAAAATCAGATAACACATGACTAGTGTAACTCCACAATGTTTTAGGTGTTCAGATCAATTAGTGATCAACCTAGCAACCAAAATATACGAGGATATACAGAAGATGAATTTGAATTGAATCCTTTAAAGAAATGCAAGAAAACTCTATGATATATATGGATTTTTTTATTTTAGTTTCTATATTTAAATGAATATACATTGATATTATCATAATTATTGTTTTGGCTTTTGATTATCTTTGAAAATTTTCAAGGCAAAAAAGACTTGAAAGAATTGAATCAAACTTCATACCCATTTAAAAAATGTAGATAAATTAAGGATTTCAAGCAAGCAAAAAAAAAATAATCTAAAATCATTAAATTAGAAAATTTTATTTATATAATTGCTGAACTGATTTCACATAATCATTTTGTTATGCTAATACTAAATAGGATACAAGGATAGCGATAAAGAAATTAAATAACAATGCGAAAGAAATAAGAATAAGAGAAATAGGAAAGAGTCAAAAATAAAGTCTTAAAACTATGTCATTACCAAAATTATCAATCACGATTTTCAAAAATCAATCCAGATTTAGGCGGGAAAACAAAAGAAGACACTATTCTATGGGGAGCAACTTTACCACTCTCAGTTTTGATATTATATTTTAAAATCAACTTATGAATAAATATCTTGATGTTTAAAATAGCAAAAAATCTACCGGGACATGCATGTTTACCGTCTCCAAAGGTTAGATTAAATTTATTAATTTTTGTAACTGGTGAGTAAATAATTTTGCCATCAGAATATGAAGTTATATGCCGCTTTGGCTGAAAGTCATTCGATGTTTCTCCAAATAATTTATTACTGAAAGCCGCATCTTTAAAACAGAGATAGACTTCGCGACCTATATAATTAATAGTTATTAAATAGTAAATTCATATAAAATATAAAATAAATTATTAATAAAAAGAAATATACCTTTGGGTATCGTAGCCCCATTACTAAATGTATATGAATCATGAGTCATAATATGTGGTAATGTAGCTAATTTTTGAATAAAAAATTAATATTTGATGTATGTAATAGAATTTAAAAAACGATAAAGCGTAATTACCTATATCTGAAGAATGTCTAAATGATTCTTTAATAAAACAATCCAATTTGGCCATTTTATTAGCATCTTTAACGCTTAAATTACCGTTCGATTCATTATGGATCTTTAATTGTTCATCGTAGATTTCATTCCACAATTCTGGTCTTCCAGCATAATCTAATTTAATTGATTAAATATTAGGTTAAAGCTATCAAAAAAATAAAATAAAATAAATCAAAATAAATAAATGAAAGCTACCAAAAAGAACAAATGAAAGAGCTTTAGCAGTTGTAGTAATCGAAGCAAAAACTAGCGAATAAAATTGTCCAAATAAATTATCCATATATTCATCGTCCACAACATCGATTTTAAATTCTGGTTCGCTTAAAAGGAAATCAAGTACATCTTCCTATTAATTAAAAAGCCATTCATTAAACGAAATTTCTCTTCATTAATGTGGTCAAATTTGTAAAAAAGGAGATCATACTTTTTGAATATAGTTATTACCAAGCTTTTTTCTTTGGTGGATGCGTTCTTCAACAATTGGCTTACAACGCCGGAAGAAAATATCTCTGTGTCGAGGGATTGGATTTAATCCAAATTTTATGAGTAACCTTTTTAAAAAAAGTTTTTTTTTATATACGTAAATTATTTTATAGTAAAAGAGTAGTTGCCGATCATATATGACAATTGGCGTTCGCCCACTTCACTAACCGGCAACAATTATTTAACTAATATCACATAGGACGACAATTTATCCTTTATTAGCTGCAAATATATATTGTTAATAAATTGTCATCCTATGTAATGTCGGTTAAATGTCAGGAGACTAATAATGTACGTACATGATAAGCTTTGTATGAAGCGAATGATGAATAAACGATAAAATTGGAGGAACAAGACTCATATTTACAAGATCACTTTCTACTTTTGCAAATGAGTCTATAATATCATCAAATTGTGCAGCTTCCTGTACGATAAAATATCAATTAATATTACTATAATAAAACGAAAATTATTAGAAAACTTACTTCACCAAGAGTAACATTAGCAACAGTCTTTGCAACTATTTGTGACGACAATCTACTAATATCTCTTATAACCTTTTGATCTAGGATTCATTCATTTATTTTAGATGATGAATCTCAAATAAAATAAAGATATAAAAAGATATACCTTTACAATCTCCAAAATATTTTTTAATCCCGAATAAAAGTTCTTTCTGAATTCTTGGCGCATATAAATTAATTTTACCACTCATCATTTCATGAACTATTCGAACGATAAATCCGTTCGACTGAAATTTTTTGTATCGGCTAAAGACATAACTTGCTGGAAATAGCTGTAATAATAGGAATGAAATAGAGGACATGAATGAATATTTATCATTATATTATAAATTTTAATTTAGAAGCGAATTGTGTATGTATATCGTGACTGAAAGTGCCACGTGCTAATTTAGTTAACCGAAGTTACGCATGCCAAAATTAAAGTCACAGAGTATACATATTTTTTGACAGCGTCAACGAAAAATCATGCCTTCTTGTTTCGTTATTTTGAGATATGTAACTTAAAAAAAGGGCTAATAATTACTCAATCGATTGCGTCAATAATATTATTTTAAAAATCCTTGACTAAATTAATTATTAGTTGTCATTAAATTTTATGTTTAAAATGACACTCCAGGGTGTTATCCCCCTTGCGAATTAAATATAGTATAGATTGCCCCGGTGTTTCTATGTTTCTGGAAATTTTGTCGGGTCAACTGTGGTACAAGCAAACTCTCCCAGAAATACATTTAAATATACTATATTTGACCTGGAAAAGTCCCAGAAACGCAGAAACACCGGGTAACATATACATATTTAATCTGTTCGTGCAATATGGTAATTATATACATACCCTCTCTATTCCCTTATAAAAATCAAAAATGTCAGCATTCCTTAGAATTTCATGACAAGTTTCACGCCCTGCAAAAGTTATCACACTTCCAAAGACATATAAGCTAAATGGATCACCATACTTTATGAAAAAAAAGCCAATAATATTAGAAAATCATCCAATTAAAAGAGTATATAAAATAGATAATAGTAATTTACCTTTTCCCTACATTTTCGCAAAAAATTTTCAGCATCAAATATATAACGATGTGTATGTCCAATAATTGGAATTCGGTATGGTACTAATGGTGGTTCATTCTATCAAAATGAAATTTCGTTATTAAAAAAGAAACAATTACTACATAAAATGAAATTAAACTCACCACACCAATTTTGGGCCGCTTAACCAAATTTAATATAAGCGTAGCAAAAAGCAATAAAAAAGAAATATCAACGTAATCCATTTTTTTTTTGTGAAGAAAAATGTGTATGCTTGACGATAAAATGTAGGTGTATATATAATTATGGACTGGTTTCTGTTCAAAAATTGAAAATTGTTCTGACTAAGTATTCAAACACTAAATTAATATTTTGGTCTTTCTCATAGCTTTATTGGTCATAGGAACTGCAAAAAATTGTAGAAATAAAAATTAATAAATATTAGTTATTTTTCAGATTTTTCCTTGCGACATCATTTCACTACCTCTCGCGTTAGGATTAAGGACCATGTAAGTGCTACCAACGGAAACTGATTCAGTATTTTTCAACGGACTATTACGGGATCAGTTTAGCATGTATAATTAACCGCATACACCGACTAAAATAACTAGTCATTTTCTTAATCATGAGCCAGGTCCAGAGTGTCCAGCTATTCGTAGCTAAGGATGTTAAAATGATCTTCTGATCTTTATGACCGATCATGCATGTGATAATTCTATATGAGTGAAAATCCGGAAATACATTTAATGATTTATTATGATTGGTTACGGGTTTTTAGCCATACATAGGTTCCGGTTTAACTATAGTTGTTGGTAGAATTACTGAATTACGACATTACGGCATTTTACCACGTGGTAGAATTAATTACGGCATAACATCTTAATTGCCATAAAACTTTTGTGCCGTAATGCCGCAATGCCGTAATGCCGTAATGCCGTAATGCCGCAATGCCGCAATGTCGTAATGCCGTAATATCCTAATTAGATATTGAATTGGTATAAATTTAATGTGTTGGATTATAATTCACGTCATTTCTAATTAATAAAGTCATTGCTTGTAATAGATAGTCATGTAGTTCAAGTATTTTAATTAATATATTTAATCTGTTCTTTCTTAACAAAGGTTTTTTGGTAAACATATATCTATATATTAAAATTCTTCGTATTATTAAAATAATTGAGGTGTATATAAACAATTTTTTAAATTTTGGTACTTATTTGCTACGAAGATATTCGGATATCCGTGTAACATCGACCATGAGAATCTGACCATTCGATCTGCGATTCAACGTTGTCACATGGCTTCACAGACCGAAAGGCAGGGGTGACGTTTATGTTATTCAATATATGTATAGCATTTACTTAAACATTCATAATTTAGTTTTTTATTTAAATAAATGCTTTAAGTAAATACTGATTCTAAATGCTATACATATATTGAATGACATAATACGTCATCTCTGCCTTCGATCTGAGACTCAACTTTATCCTATGACTTCACGGACATTTATCGGGAGACTTGAAGAACAAGGAACCCAGTGATCGTCACATCACGTGAAATCATGTGATTACGTCATTTGTTTACTAGCACTAAACAAATTAGCCTAAACTATACTATCGCCTAACCCTAACACTAACCATAACGTAAACGACCCTAGCGTCGCCCATAAAAAAATTTAGCTGACGTCATTGTAAAATCATATGATGGCTTTAAATTTCTGAATTAAGCATATCAATATGTTGAAATAGCAAGTAACTACGTAGCATTTATATACATACACATATTTTAATTGCATATATTGTACATATTTCTTAATAATAATTTTTTGCATTAGCTTTAAGTAATAAATTCAAAACTATATACTATATATTATACATTTAAACGATATACAATATATAAAAAAAATCTGGTATTAAAAAAAATTACATATTCCAATATATCGTATTTTGGTTCAAATATCTTTGAGTCCTATGTTCTTCAAATTTTTTAATATCTTCGATTATACTTTCTAATGGTTTGAAATTAGAGCAAACTGATTTTAACCAAAGTTCACTGTTTAGTTTACTTTGTGATAGAGTAAGAAGTGTCTTGCTCTAATAAATATATATAATAATAATTATTAATAGCTCTATAGTACATTAAGTGTAATATATTTTACCTGATCAAGAACTTCGTATAAATGATTTAAAATACTATTTGAACTTCTTTCATCATTTTCAATTATAAGTTATTATCACTGTCAAATAAAAAATCATTATCATTGGTTTCAATTGAATCATAGTAAATCAAAATATTAGAATTAGTTTTATTCAAAAAATTAAAAACATTATTTTTATTTGTATTTATTTTAATAATTAGATAGTCACTGTTTCTTTGTATCAATATAAACAAATAGGGTTAAATATATATATATAATGTACAATTATCACATTATACTAATTATGAATTACTTCCTTTTTAAAAAAAGTATCATTGATTTTATCAATACTACTAACTAAATATTTACACAGAAAAAATCAACTTTAAAGATATGAAAAACAGAAACATGTCCAGTTGTTTATATTTGTTTTATATTTATTTTTGTTGTTAATATTTATACTTTTTTTTTTATGTCTTTGCCATTCTTTTTTAAATCCTTTTCTCCATAGAACTGTATAATGCCCTTTTTGTAATAAATGAATTTGATAAAGTTGTTGATTAATAACTTTTAAAATAAGAATATAACACAAATGATAAATACGTGGTTAGTGAAATTTGTATAAATAATCATGCTTCAAATGTTGCCAATGTGATTCTACAATTATTATAGTCTTGATATGACTAATTATATTATTTACAGCTCTTGTCCATAAAATCCATTTATTATATGAATACCATTCCGACCATAAATATAGCCAGAGATTAAATAAATTATGATCACGACAAATTAATTTATTTCTAACACAGATTCTTCCTAAATAAGTTTTGAGTTTATAATAAATTTACTATTTGGTTTTGGTAACAACATATGACGATTATAATACTGATCAACAAGATTCAAAATTATTTTTCGAAGTTCTAAAGGACAAATAATATTTGGGTTATTATTAACTTGAGGATTCTATTCCAAATCAATTTCAGAACATTCTTGATATGCAATATAAGAATTATAATTATAATTTCGAATTTTATTATTTGATGTTAATCTTTGCTTAATTGCTTGATATACATGCTATGTACATATTTGTAAATGAGATTCTAGCCAAACAAAGTGAATAGCATTTATTTCAACCATTGCTTTATCAACAAAAACAAATAGAAAATTAATTAATTGTCAGTTTTTTAATTCTTTTATCCAACTAATAAGTATTCCAGTAATATCTCGATTTTTGCTAACTTCAATTAAGAGATAACTTAAAGGAAATCCTATTCCATCAAGTACACCCATTATTACATATAATTCCCACTTAATATAGTTTGTATCATAAGTTAAATCAATTTCAATAGCATCAAGATTATTACACAGAAGTATTTGAAAAAGTGATGTTATAAAACCAAGTATGCCAATAGGATTTACTATATTAATAATAATCTCTTGTTCAAATTTATTTAATAATATATGTGCTGATTTTAATAGATCTAAATTACGCTGATAAATTTTTAGTGACTCAAGAGACCACCAATAATAGACTTGCTAGATACTTAAATTATTATAACCATTAAGCTTTTTCTCATATATTTGCCACCAAAGTTCAGGAACTAAGTAGTTTATATTTTAACAAGTAAATTCATATATTTCTTGAGTTGTTTGAACATGTATAGGACATAAATGTAAAATCAAATGTAAATAATCAACTTTAATCAAATTGTTATTTATTAATATTTTGATATTTATAAACCCTTTACAGTCATATCGTTCAAGCTGTGCAGAAGTATCTCTTTGCTTATTAATATCTGAAACTTTTGATCTATGCTTTCCAAGTTTGATTCTACAATTGCACCAATAAATTAAATTTAAATGATCAGCCAAATTTTGACTTGTAAATCCAACTATAGCTGTCTCCTTTTTCTATAAGAAATATTATTTGATCACCCAATTCTTTAAGTTGTTTAGGTGTATAATCTTTTATTAACTCATTATTATTTTGTAACAGTTGAATGTCAAAATTAATATAAAGCTCTAATGAATCACTTTTGTATTGCTCATTAGTTCCTTCTAAAGATACTAGAGAATTATAGACAAATTCACTAATGTCTTCGAAACTAATGGCTGATGCACTTCTTGAACTATATTCTTGATTTTGATTTTGCATTCGATCTAAAGTTCTTTTTCATTTATATCAACATTTTTGGCAAGTTGTTACTTGCTTTTCTCTTTCATTAATAAAATTTTCATAGCTTTGTCCAGTATGACATTGGCTGCAAGAGATTTTTTCATCCATTTTTTTTTATTATGCTAACAATAATTATTTTACATATGTTATTAATAATGAGAAATAATATCGATACAATTCAATAAACTTAATTTCATCATCATATGATTTTACAATGACATCAGCTAAATTTTTTTATGGGCGACACTAGGGTCATTCTATAACGTAGGCCGAATGCTTAATCATGTGATGTGATTACCATGAAGATATCACCTGGTTCCTTGATCTTCAAACTTCTCCATTTATCTTCGCAAAGTCATGTGACAACCTTGAATCAAAGATTGAATGAGGTAAGTGGTATCAAATTATTAATTTTTCTTAATACTATATATCACCTGCATTAATCTAACGATTTTATAGATTTATTTATTTAATGACTTTAAACTGTCAGAGAAGTGACATGTTGTACCAGTACAATGCTTAAATTTTTATCTAATTTTTGAACTGTTTATCTCTCGAAGTATACATCATAATATGACTATTTGGATTAATCGGATTTGATAGAATATGCTAACAATCCACTTATAACAATATTAAATATAAATCACTCTAGTCCTAGATCAATCTTGATAGCTTACTATTAAAAATAGCATAGAAAATGTTATTATATAGTGTTGGGTTTGGATGATTGTGACTCTGTCATTCTACAATTCAATATCTCATATAACGTATGATAAGTAACCTTTTTGAAAGAGGGTATTAGATTTGGCTGGTGGGTGATTAAGGCTTTCGGTTACTTTGAGTCAATGAATACAAGTAGGGTAAGTTATGTGAACAAGAACTTGTATGAACGATGATGGTTATTGGAGTTTACAGGATTTATGCCGGGTATAGTGTTAGGGTTTTTATTATAGATGATACAATGTATTGGGACTTGTTTATTGATCAAGCAAACGAGACATATCATCCCTTAGAGCCATTTTGGCCTTTATTTATAATACTAAATTCAGCACTTACAATGTGACTTTGCATTTATTATTTCTTAAAACTAATTAATCTATTTATATGTATTTATTTAGTATCTGTTATTTTCTCTCTTTATTTCTTATCTACCCCTTCGAATCCAAAATATCGTTTCTGATCTTAAATGTAACTTATTATACTTAATATTTATTGCACTTATTGCACTTATTGCATTTCATGCATTTTTCACATGATTGGTCACAATATTCAGTATTAAGATTCTGGTATTACAATAAAACAGCTTTGGATAATATAAAATTTCAATCTATCTAAATCCATTAGGAATAAAAATATTATATTTACTTTTGTTCTAGTTTTTAATGTAACTGAGTAATGAAGCTACTGTCATGTGGCAAATCAGTGAGTCTGTTGCTAATTCCTTTCAATTCTCATATAACCTATAGCAGCTAAGTCGAAATAGGCATGTTAGATTTGGCTAGATGGTTTATCTATAGATAAGTATTATTCTTTTCTTCTAAGTCTTTTCTTTAATCTATTCTTCTATTAACCTTGTCTTCTCTTGTCCTTTCTTTACTTCTTTAACCTGGAGTTACGAAATGTTGAATCAGAGTTGAAGTTCTTCTTGACTTGGTCATGTGATTTATGGCGAATGATCAAAATGCAGTTTAGTGATTTACAGATGAATGATAGTTGGATACAGTGGTTTTAATAATTGTTTTTAGTTTGGGTTAGATTATAGTTTACTTTTAATATGGGTCAGATACTTTAGTTTTATTTAAGCAAATGTATTACTTGAGGGTATTGCTTGTTTTTCCTTTTTTTCCCCTAGGTGGAAAGCTTTTTATTTATAATAAACTGTTTTGTCTATTTACATTATAGACTTGTCTAATATATCTAACATATCTAATTTATTATATATATCACATATATTACACTTATTTGATATATTAGATATATCTGACATATCTGACATTTCTGTTATTTAGAATCTATGCTATGTGATATCAGTCATGTTTTCAGACCTTACACTACCTTATTTTTATCAACTAAAAAAATAAATAGCTGTGTTATTAAATATCATATAAATATTAAAATTTCAAACTTATTATAATAGCTTATACTTAACCATCTCATAATAATTTATTTATGACAATTATTTAAATTTTTATATTGCTTATTGCTAAGTTATGCAATGTCACTTAGTTTTTTTTCACTTGAGCAACATATAAAGATAAGCATAATGATAAATATTTAATCTTCAGTTATCTGTTTTATATACAACAACCATAATATGCAATTTGTGTATTAATTACAAACATCAAATACTAATAGCAAAAAAATATCTAATTAGTAAAATAATTTCAGGCTTGAAAGGATTTTAAAATTTAATTAAAATATTTTGACACATTGTGGCATTATGGCATAAAAGAATTATGACAAAAAATACAGTACATGCTATTACTATATTAATTTACAAAACCAATTCTACTAACAACTATAGGTTAACTTCCAAAAATCCATTTTCTGAATACCCATTATACTGAAGTCATAATACCAAAAATCCATTTTGTTGTTACACCAAAAATCAATTAACTGATAAGTCTATTTCACTAACAGCTCATCTCACAGGGTTTTTTAAAAATTGCCAAAGCTTAACTCTAATTCTAAACCTGATCCTAATGCCAATAATCAGAACTACTTGGTCAGTAAATGACTGTTGATAAAATAAACTGTCAGTGAAATAAGCTTGTAGTTAATTGATATTGTTACTATCTTCAGGAGAGATCTAGAGATCATATCATTCAATTTAGCTTCAATAGTAAGTCAGAATAAAAAGTTGTTATGAATAGGGTAATATAGAACTAGCAGTATAGAGGCTTGTATACATAATTTATTAGGGATCAGGTAATTAATCAATTTAATTAATGGTTGTACTTATGTAATATTTTAATTAATTGAACTAATTAAATAATGTAACTAATGTAATTAATAAAAGAGGCATTTATTTAGTATCTTGTATAGCAATAATAAATTATAATACTTTGAAGTAATAAGGATTTTAACAACATTTTAAATATAATGATTATTAATTGGTTTTTATTAGATAAACAACAATAGTCTTATTAAAACACTTAAGAAATTGATTCTTGTATCCAACTATTTAAGACATCAAAGACTAATGATTTTATTAAAGGCTCACTTAAATATTTAACAACAATTAAAATTATGATAATCAAACTTTTAGATCATCAAAACAGTTAGTTTCATCTATTAACACTATTACTACTAAGTTTTCAGTGATTCAAGATTTCGCAACATAGCAAAAGTGACTAATATATGCTTTCAGTATGATTACACTAATTCAGATATAATCTTTGATAACAAAATAGTAGGACATATACTGATTCCATAATATTCTACAGACACATACCAATCACATGATGTTAATATAATAGCCTTTATACACATAATACAAGTTACACATATTACAATGAAAGGCTATTCTATTTAATAAGATATTATTTAAATTATTTTGTTAACAAATTTCTATATTTGTTATAAAAGAATTTAAATAATCAGGTTTGAGATTACTATGAAAGAAATTTTATTTATCTATAAATAATAAAAAAAATAAAGAAATTCTTTAAAAATGCTTTGCTCTTATAGTAAATTTTATAATAATAGATTTTCTTTTTATAAGTATCTATTGCTGTATTCTTTTTTACTTTTTTTAAAAAAATGATCAATTCTTGTAATGAATAGGTTTTTTATATTTTACTTTACTTTGAATAGGTTTTTTCACATTTTATTTTGCTTTGAACAAATTTTTTCTTAGTTACTTGCAATAGAAAAGACAGACACATTCAGTTTGAAATTTATAGTTATGAAGTGTTGTTTTCAGAATGTAAATAAAAACAATCAATATATTTCAATTTAAAGATACATTATCAAGCAAGAAGATAAGAAAAATATATTTGCTAAAATAATAAATAAGTTATTAAAAAGCATTAACAATAACATAGTTAAAAGATGACATAGACATCTAATAATTACTATTGCAGAAACCTGTTCTCTATTATGTTATAAATAACATATAGTTATATTCTTTTTTTCTTCCAAAAATAAATATATATAATAGGATTTTTAGTTACAAAGCTTATTATAAAAGGTTTTTTAAATATTTGTTCAAATTTTTTTAATTTTTTAACTGATATAGTAATAGCATAAAAATCATAATTGTCATATTCATCATTATAATTAACATTAACTAAGAAGTTATATAATTTTATATTATTTTTTTTTGGTATTAAGATGAGGTCTTGCTCATATCTTTATTAGTAATATTAGTTGTACATATTAATATACTATATACTAATATATTATATACTAAGATATACTAAAATTGTAAATTATAAAATAAAAATTATATGCAAGAATTAAAACTTAGACAGTTTTATCTGTGATCTAAACTAAATAATTTTATATTAATAACAATCAAAAAATCTTTAATTTTAATTATAATTTTTATTTATCTATTTGAAAAACTTTTTATATTAAAATCTTTATAAATAAACTACTAATTTCTTATATATTTTACAAATGTAACCCTTTTATTATTTTTTCTATTTTCAATATAATCAAACTAGTTTTTTATTTTATTGGATCATTTGTTTTTCTATTTAAATAATTTATTGTCTAATCTCTAATTCTCTTAATTATATATTTTCTTTTAATATGTTTATCAAATTTGTTTTTAATTTATACAAAAAAATTTTTATATTTAATATTTTAAAGTATAAAATTATATATATATATATTATTAATCTGTAGTTTTTCCTTTAATCATAGCAATAATAGAAGCTGTTTAATTATAATATGATGACTATAACTTAATAGATTCTATACAAAATTTACAGTAAGACTTAACAATATACAGAATAATTTGAAATTTTAAGACAGAGAAAATAATAGATAATATATAAAAATACTAAATATTGTATTTAGTTTATTAACTATGATATATATAAAGACATTTTCTATTGAAGTATATAAAGATATTTAATTTTTTTTGAAGAGTTAGAAAGCAGTACTTTTATGAATATTTTACATATATAAATTATTACAATAAAAACTACTTTATTGTTAATAAATATTATATATAGTAATGTTAAGATATATAAAAATGTTTAGTAAAAGGTCAAAGGTTCCCCATGTGAGTAAACTGCTTTAAAGACTTAGTGACCATGGCATATTTGAATCAGTATCAACTGGGGCATCCTGGTAAGTGTAGGTAGGTGGGTGGATACAGGAACAGAGTGGTTAAATAAAGAACCTACAAGTGGGTTCCAGATATGGCAGCTAGTGTAGAACCTTCAGACAGACTACTTAAATTAGACAATGACTAAAGTTGTATGAGTGGCTAGTTGTATACTCTTTCTATGATTGCCCCCTGTAGTTGTAATGCAACTATTAGCTGAATGTACTATCAATAAAATTCTGGGTTACAAGTACTCACCTTAATATTTAAAAAAAAAAAAAAAGATATATAAGAACTAATAAATATAATAGATATAATATATATAAAAGATATAGCAGCTATAATAAAAATATTAGATATAATAGATATGTAATAGGGTGTAGTAACCTAGTGAAGTGGTCAGATTTTCAAACTTCTAAGTAGTAGGATAGATGTTCAAATTCTATTAATGATAAAAATTTAGATAATTATCTATCTAATATTTATATTATAATAACTGTTACTAACAATTAGATTAGGATATCTGTAATAGCAGTCATACTAGCAAGACTGGCAGGTCATAGACATTTGTATAATAGTCATGTAACATTGTTCTTTGGAACAAGGTCTGTGATTACACAAAGAAATATAAACTGGTAATCAGACAGTGCAAACTTTAGATTAGTTCTTGTAATTATATAAATCTGTTGAAATTAGGTAACAAGAACTCTATTTGGAAAGATCATATAGAGAGGTAGCTGGATCTTTAACAGACCTACTGTAAAGACTAACCTAAGAAAACAGATACCAAGGTCATAGTACTCAGTTGTAATAGCCAAATAAACAAGAACCTTCATATTGAGAGTCTTAGAGGTATTACCAACTAGGCTACTAAAATAAACCGGAAGAAAAGAATATTAGGCTAACCTGATATATTAATAGACTGGTTATAGTTCTATACAGATTATTTAAATTGAGATTTAGTAAAAAGGTAGATAAAAAAGCAAAAGTATATTAAAGTACTGGAGTTATGCTATGAAGTAGATGCTGAGGTCTAAGTAAATTCTACAAGGGCATAGCAGTTTAATGATTAAGTTCTGACCACAAGTATTATTTTGCTATAGTAATATCTAGATCAGTTGTAAAAATGTATACAGAAGGCTTTGGATGGTTTATTTTGAGAATAAAACAGTTTTAAGGTTAAGATGATAATCTGAATATTAGATATAACCCAGTAAAGTTAACAGATTTGCAGATTCAAAGGATTTAAAGTAAAATATCAAAGCAAGAGTATTAGGTATAATAATTGGTAGAGAACCTTCAGGCAGACTTCTTAAATAGGTAATATAAAAAAGTTACACATATAGACAATTGTATGCTCTTCCTATAGTAGTTTACTGAACCATATTCACTATTCTTAAATAAAGTCAAAAGACTTAAGAGGTTACCTTACCATCAAAAAAAAATATAATAGATATGTAATATTTATTAGATCTGTTAGATATGTTAAATCTAATATAAATATTAGATTTGCTATATTTGTAAGATTTTTAGTACAGTAATAGAAGCTAATCAGAATCAAGTTATATATATTAGAATTAGTGCTATTATTTTTTTTTTTTTTTTTGGAGTTAAGGTGAGGTTTTGCTCATATCTTTATTAATTTGTTAAAGATGCCTCCAGGGGCT
>CAJVQA010005455.1:0-16121 GCA_910591915.1 Cetraspora pellucida | reverse complement strand
ATGATTCAATTCTTCCAAACCTGGCCCCAATACAGACTCCAATACTAAACAAAACTAAGCCTTTGGCCCTATCTTTTCTAGAAAGAAAACTAGTAAAATATACAAACAATGGACTAACTTTTTTAATGCACCTTCTTGAAGACTAGAGGTTTAATGACTATTCTAGCAAAAAATAGGTTAAGAGTAAAGTAGCTCTTACTCCTATCTCTCATAATATAGTTTTTTTACATGTATTCATTTTATATATGTATAATTGATTATAAATAAAAGAGATAGAGAATAGACCTCTCTTTAAAAAAAAAATAAAATAAAATAAATATATATAATTAATAAGAACTTAAAAATCAAATATGATTTTTTTAAAAATCTAGGTTGTCTGTTATCAATTTTTTATAATTTAAACTCATTTAGTGTACTAATTATTATAAACTGCTATTTACAAGACTCTTGATGCACTAGACCTGAGTATGAATTTTAAAATCTACAATAACCAAATGTAGTTTTTATATCAGAAACAAAATTTGTACAATATACAATGTAGAGTATAGTTTATAGCCATCTAAAATGATGTGTCTCTTTTTTATCTGATTGGTTATTATAATCTTGTGACTTTATCTTATAATTTTTAAATTTTTACTTATAAGCTTTTGTCTATTAATATATGATAAAAAAAAAATGTTTGTAATTAGATAATTATCCTTTTTAGCTTATTGAATAATATTAATTTCTTTATTTATTATCTTAGCTTTTAACCTCATCATGCATTTATTAAATTGTTCTTGATTTTACTCTGTATCATTATATTATATAGAACCAAAATAGTTAGTACTGAGACATCTGCATAATTTTAAATATTTTTAAAAAGTTAAATATGATGTTTAGTAACTTATACAAATGTTGTTTCAAAAAAAAGAGGCTCAGTCTTAATCCTATTAGATAAATTATAATAATTCTTAAATTAATTGAAATTGTATTACAGTTAAAATTCTCTAAGTAACTTTTATAAAGACTCAACTTTTATAAAAGATGCTTAAAGAATAATAAAAAGTGCTTATAAAGATAAAGTATATATTTGAACTAAGATTTAAGAGTGCATTTAGAGAGATTGCATAATTAAAGGCTCATTGCAATAAATATTTAGCCATAATTAAATTTTAATTGAATCTATATACAGTTAAAATATACTACAGATTTTATCTAAAAAATGATAAATTTCATCTAACTGTATTCATTCATTTTAGCTATTCTAAGTTCAATACTTTAAAGATATGTATTTTTCAAATGTACACTTAAGAATTGAACTATTTATCACTTTACTAATCTACTTACTGCTATTAAATGCTTGATTCTCTGCTTTTTACACTTATGTTTAATTATAAATTACTATATAGCATAGACTAAAAGACCTCTTTTATAATACTTCTTATGATTTTCAGAGGCCTAAAATATAAAGTGCCCCAGATACTAAGAATGGATTAATTGCACTTGTGAATATAAATACCCAGGTACTTAATAAATCAATTATGAAATTTGTTAACTAAAATATAATAGAATTAATATAATATAAATAATTTATTTTAAATACAAATGTTTATTATATTTATCAGTTACATGAAATAATATAACAACAAAAGTAAATTATTTATTTTAAAAAAACTACATATATGCAAGAATTCTATATCTATACTATACTAATACTAATCTATCTGAATTGCATATAAAGTTCATCTAAATAACATAGTTAGTATTCGATCTACTGCATATATAATCTAATTTAAAGTTGCAAATAAAACATATAAAAGTTAAACAAACAAAAAACTTAAAATAAAAGCAGTTTTATCTGCAACTCATCTACCTTCCATTTCTGGTTTTGCATGACAACATCATGCAGCTACTTATTAAATAACTAGACTACTCATAAATAAAAAATATATATACTGTTGAAATTTTTTTTTCTAATGATACAAACTTTCACTATGTACTAGCCTGGAATCTCAAATAGGTTTAATATTGGTGAAATGCAAGAGACCCAGGTTTTTTTTATAGCAGAATATAGCAATTTAAAAATAGTCTTTAATAAGAATCAAGTACTGCAAATGTGCTAGACATGTATATTCATATAGAATATACAGACTTAATAAAGAAGATTGTTTGAACTAATATACTAAAAAAATTTAATTAGTCTTTTCAGGTTAGATTAAAATTAACTGATATTTTTATTTGACAATCTATAATTATTTAATGCATTATACAATAACAATAATGTTTGTACCTTTAACATTTTTTAAAAAAAACAATAATGTTCATTTTATTTATACTGATTCTTTGTGTTCTTTATAAATAATGACAATAAATTCTGCACACAATACTTACTTTACTAATTTCTGACTCTATATATAATGCAAAGTTGTAATTGAACTAAATGCTAATGTAAAAAAATTTTTAATCTAAAATACTTATCTTATATCATATAATTTTGAAATAAAAAAAATGAAAGCAAAATAAATGCTTTAACTTTTTATAACTATGGATAATTATATCTTCTGATTTATTAGAATTAGTTTGTAACCTAAGATTTACATATATTTTTGAATAATTAATAATATTTGATAAGAGATTTTAATATTTATAAATAACATATATTTAAAAGTTCTTGAATTTATATTTAATTATTTAATCTTATTCTTATTTTGCACATATATATTTCTTCTCTGTTATCTTTAAATAAAATGCCACCAAAAAGTAAAGTTACTTTATCTGATTCCTAAAAATATGAATTTTGTTTGCATGCTCATAATAATGTTAAAATGACCCAAAAAGAATATGTAAACTGGATTGAACAAAAATAAGCAGTTAGAGTAAATGAATTAATGATAACAAGAATGTTATAAAAAAGTAAAGAAATAATTAGCTCTAATATTACCCAACCTAATGCTAAATGATATAAATCTGTAGTAGTTCCTAAGCTTGAATTTGCTCTAAAGGAATTTATTTTAACTTACCAAAATAAAGCTATTTTAAGTGAAGCTATTTTAGTTAAAAAAGCAAAGCAATTAGCTAAAGGTTTAGAAATTTTAGATGTAACATTAAAATTCTTTGCTGAGTGGTTATATAAATTTAAAGAGCATAATGGAATTTGTCAACAAAAACTTCATGAAGAAGCATTATCAGCTGATATAACAGCTATTGCTAATGCTTTACTATTATTAAAAAGTAAATGTAAAGCTTATTCTCTTAAAAGAATATATAACATGAATGAGACTGAGTTTTTTTATAAATTAGAAACTGATAAAATATTGGCTACATAACAGTTATCTAGTCACAAACAAGATAGAAAAAGAATTACTATTGCTTTGTGTACAAATGCTAGTGAGTCTCATAAATTAAATTTACTAATTATTGAAAATTTGCAAAACCATAATGTTTTACAAATATTAAGCTTAATACCTTACTAATAACATATCATAACAATAAAAAAGCATAGATGCTAACAACCCTTTTTCAAGATTGGCTTCAAGATTTTAATAAAGAAATAGCTAAAAAATATAAAAATAAAAAGGTTTTGTTGCTTCTTGATAATTGCAAAAGCCATAAAATAGATGATTTAACTCTTTTAAATGTTGATTTTCATTTTTTATCTTCAAATACTATATCTAAAATCCAACTAATAGATGTGAGAATCATAATATCATTTAAAAGACATTACTGTAGTTTGCATATTAAATAGATTCTAAATTAGGTTCAAGAAGAAAAAGATATAAAAGTTTTAAAAATAAATATGTTACAGGTAATAAATTATGTTATTAAAAGTTAGGATGAAATAACCTCAGAAACTATCCAAAACTGTTGGAATCATACTAATATTCTTTTTAACATTTCTGATACTGAATTATCTGTTAATAACAATACTCTGATCTTGAGAGAGCTTGCCCAAGATATTACAGCTCTTAACTTACCTAATATGATATCAGCTAAGGAGTTTTTAAACAATTCAAATAAAAAAATAACTTATGAAGCTCCTAATGATAATAAGATTATTCAAAAAATCATTGAATTATATAAAAAATACCAGAAGAGCAAATTAATAGTGATAAAAATGTTGATGATAGTATTGAACCTTTAATTATAAGTGCTAGTGATACATCCAAAGGTTTAGAAATTGTTTTTTCTTTTTTACAGCAGCAGGAAGACTCAAAAGAGTTATTAAAAAATATTAATATTCTTGATTGATATATTAATTTAAAAATAAAAAATGCAATAAAACAAACTACTTTAAATAAATTTTTTAACTAATAGTAGTGTTTATATAAATTCTTACTTTATTAAAAAAATTTAAATATCATAAAAACAAAAACATTTTCACTATTGTAAAATATCAATATGATTTGTATTATGTATAGTATAAATTTAAAAATAGAGTACAATACTTATCATTATGAATTTTTGTAGTTAGCTATTACATCTTGTTAGTTTGTTAATAAGATCAGGACTTATTAAATAAAAAAAAAACTTTGTATTTTATTACTTAATGTCTCTTAGTATAAAATTTATTTAGCATTTATAATCTTATGCAAGCTACTAAAATTCTACAAAATATGAAAAATTGTTATTCAAAAGTAATTTAATAAAAGCATAAAATGTAGAAATTAATTTTTATAGATACATACATGTTAGAAGTCTGCAATCTGGGCTTATGCCTATGCCTAACAAAAAATTTAGACTAGGCATGGGTACAAAAACTCAGACATGGGCATAAGCATAGACAAAAATTATCATAAGCATAAACACAGCACAAAAATTAGATATTTATTATTTAATTGTGTTTGGCACTTTGCTTGGCACTTGTGCTTAGCACTTTGATTAACACTTGTACCTGACACTTTGTGTTTAGCATTTTGTGCTTATGCCTTTAATAGTACCTGGCACTTTTGTGCCTATGGGCACAGGCATGGCATAAGGCACTAATGCCCAGTCTGATGCCAATATACCAGGCATAAGTATTTGCAGACTCCTAATATATGTATACAATCTTAATTGTGTAATTACATGATTTATCATAGAAATATAATTGGGTTGACTGTACTTATAATTATGTTATAAATATTACAATATTAGTAAGTACTAATAGAATTAATTAGTTTTTTATTTTTTGATCAATAATATATATAATTATATAAAACTTTTAATACTAATTATTGTTTTGACAACAACTCTTTCCAATAATCACTTGGACACAAAATTGGTAGAAAAACAAATCAACATTTTGTACAAATAGCAATAAAAACACTCAAAACAACACTAAAGAAAAGTAATAGCAACAAAGAAAGCATCAAACAAGCTTAGAAGCAAAAGCACTACAAGTGTTAGCAAGATAGTTATAGGAAAGAACCAAGTTTTTCATAGAAATTTTAGCAAAAAGTGATAATTTTGGAGGATCACTAATGACCCTATATGTAGATCTATTTGGATTACACAAACAACACATATAGCCTAGACAGACAAACTTGTGTGAGATATTAAATAGAATAGAATAAACAAGCCACTTGTGAAACAAATAAACAATATACAACTAGAACATGTGATAAAACATTCAAGAAAATAGAGTTATAAAAATGAATAAAAATCTTTATAGAAAGTACAGAGAAAGTCTACAAGCACTTTTCATAAAAAGAGCATACTGGGCTATGAATAGTGTATATAACAAGATTTTTTTCAATAAGGTGAGTAGAACATATACAGTACCAGATAGAGAAGACAAAATTATTGCAATGCTTACAAACCAAGACTCAAATAAGATGGCCCTTTTACAACTAACAAGAGAAATATTAGTAAAAGCTAAAAAAGAACAGTCAGAGAAAAAACTAAACATAAATATAGAAAACTGAAACCTAATAATAGAAGCAGAAAGAAGACAAATACAATATAACCAAAATAAAGAACAGCAAGTAATAACAAAAGGAAATAAAGAAGAGAGCATAAAAGAAAAACAAAAAAAAAAAAGAAACATAAAAGAGGAAATTGAAAATACAGAAAAACAAGAAGAAGCTAATATAGTACAAAGAGAAAAATAAGTAGAGATAAGTATGAGAAGAAATAACAAACTGCCAGTTGAACCTTTTATTCAGAAACAAGAATCTAGAAAACAAAGAGAGATAAATGAACAAGAAAACATAGAAATGAATAGCAAGCAATTAAAACAAAACATATTAGAAGAAGAAAGAAAAAGACAAAAAAGAAGAAAACAAAAAACAGAGAAAGAAATTGAATTGTAGAAATAGCATTAGAACAGAGTATATAGACATCAAGCAGAAAAAGTTGTAATCAAAACAACAGCTTAATTGCTAATATACCAGCATATAAGATTTTTGAGAAAACAAAAAAAAAGTGTATAAAGTTTATTAGATGGTTTCTATAGAATAATACACATGTGAAAGATATCAATAAAGTATTTAAGAGAGGAATCTGTGGATAGAAGTGGTCTTTGATTGTAATTATAGCAGAAATGAAGTTATACAAAGAATTAACAGAAAAGAAAGTAATTGGTACAAGATGATACCAGAAAATGAAAAAAAAAAAAGAAAAAAAGGAAAACTTAAAGACTATAATAAAGAACAACAAGATAAAAGGAAACATATACCAGGTTTTAGAAAAGAGAAGGTCAAAAAAGATGCTAATATAGAAGAATCAAACAATAATGAATATGAGGAAGAAAAAAGACCTATTAACAACATAACATATCTAACAATATAGGACCTACTAGCTAATATAAACAAAAGAGAAGTAGAGTATATTTGCAAAAGAATCAAAGATGTACAGATAATATGTATCAAAAGATTCAAGTACAAAGCTCTAACAGTAATATAAATGCAAAGCATAAAAGAAGAAAATATTCCATAGTCATTACCAGTAGACAATAACAAGTTGGTAAGAGTAACAAAAGGAAGAGAAGACCATGAAGCAAGAGAAAGACAAAGAAAACACATAGCCAAATTAACAGAATATCTGAAAATGCCTCAGAAGTCTTATTACTATAATGCCTGAGAAGTAAAGAGGCAAAGTTAATATACATTCCACCAAACTAAAATGGAAACCAAAAGAGAACAGCATTAATTATATTTACAACAGAGTAAGACATAAAGGCAGCTTAATCAAAACCAATTATATACAACAATTTTCGAGTATACTAGATTAATGAAAAGAAAAGAGAGCCAAAAAGAAGAGAAAGTTTCAAAGATAAAAGAGGAAGAAGCTGAAATAGATTAAGTCAAATCTCTAATGCAGAAGAAGGTAAAAGTAGAGAAAGAAATCAATAAAACAAAATATATACAAATAGGAAGAATAATTGGAAAGGCCTAAAATCAAGAGTCCAAACAATAGAAGAAGAAAGTAACAGCCTAAGACATAACATTAAAAACCAAAGAAAATATAAAAGTATAGATAATGAGAAAGGAGAAAGCCAAGAGAAGAGGGAAAATAAAGATAAGATAAAACAGCAAGAGAAGAACATATATATAGAAGATATGCTAGACCAAATCTTAGAAAGATTAGAAAAACTAAAAAAAGTAGATGACTTGATAGGAGAAGACATAGCCAATCACTCCTAAAGGCACCTTAGTTGAATCTATGAATATAGATAAGGAGATAGGAGAGTTCTTACAAGATGAAAAAAGAAGTTTCGAAAACAAAAAAGGAAAAACACATTCTTATCCAAAAGAAAAAAGAAATAGAAAAAGAAAGAAAAAAAAAAGAAAAGAAACAGCAAAAATGGTACAAGAACAACTAAAAGAAAGATAAAAAGAAGAAAGAAAAGAGATTAAAATAGCATGTCACAATGTTAATGGACTCAAAACCAAAGGGTAGAAACTTAATAGTCTGCTGGGCTAGGCAGAAGAAGAAGAAATTACAATACTAGGTATCACAGAAACAAATCTTACAGAAAGAAAAAGAAGATTCTTAATGCAAACAGCAAATAGAAAATATATAGAATTTTGGTTAAGTGCAGCAAAAGACAAAAAGAAGAGATCAGGAATAGGCATTATGATTAATAAACAATGGGAGAAACATGTAGGTGCAATCAAAATGATAAATGAATATATGATAGAGCTTATATTATACTTCAAGCAATTAGAGTTAGTAGTTCTAGAAGTTATATATCACCAAGTAACAAAGCAATAAAGAAAAGCATTCAACAAAAATATTAGAAATAGTTACCAAAAAGAAAAGACAAACACAAATAGTAGTTTTAGGAGATTTCAATCACACAGTAAATAATGTATTAGACAGACAACACCCACAAGCAGCAAACTTCAAAAGATTGCCAATTTTTAATTAGATGAAGAAGCAAAACTTTAGCAATAGTTACAGAGATATGCATCCAACAAGTTAAGAATTTACACAGTCAAATGGAGAAGCAGCAACAAGAATTGACTACATATGGGTATTAGAGAAACTGGCCTCAGGTCTACAGAAGACAAAAATTAAAGAAGCAAAGGGAATTACTAAGAGTGATCATAAAATAATAAAGACAAAAATATGGATTAAACATATAATAACAAGAAATAGCAAAGCCAAAATCAAAAGAAAAAAACAATTAAGAACAGTATATCTATATGACTAAGCAAAAAAAAAGAACTAGGAAAAGTATACACAAGAGCTGCAGAAACAGTTAGAAGTCAAGAAGGTGCTAAAGAACATTTAAAGAAAAGAGATAAACAATATAAACAATATATGGGATGTATTAGAAAAAGCAATCATCATAGCAGCCAGTAAGCATTTACCTAAGAAAAAGATATACAATATACTGACAAATAGAAGAAACAATCAAAAGAAGCAATACCAAGAAAAGAACATTGTAGAGCTGCAAAGATTGATTAAACATGTAAAAACAAGAAAAAGTCAAGAAATAACAAAAGAGAAAAGAACTAAAATAAATGAGAAACTATGAATAATAGGAGGAAAAAAAGGTGCAAGATTGCCAAAATTATATAAGCAATGGTCAAATGCCTGAATAGATGACATAAAAGATTAGCAGAAACTGTTACAAGAGAAAAAGAAAAAGGAATAGGAACAAAACCAAAGAAGACAAATAGAAGAAAACATAGATAAAAGATGTGAAATTATTAAAACAGATCAAGAAAAAATAATAGTTAGTTTATTAAACAAACCCTACAAAAAGATAATGCTTGACAGATTTATTGAACAAGAAGAAGAACTGACAAACTTAATAGCAGAACCAGAGTTAATTAAGATTGGTATAGCAGAACATTACAAGAAACAGTTCAAAATAAGAGATGCAAAACTAAAAGAAATGTCAGAAAGATAGAAAGAAGTTTACAAGTCACAAGAATGCATTAAAGAGAAATAGTATATAGAATTAGAAGAAAGCATCAAAGAAAAAGAATGAGAAAAAGTACTGAGAGAACTTAAAATAGGAACAGCTCCAGGCATATTTGGTATAAGTTATATACTAATCAAATAAGCAGGAAAAAAAACACAAGAAGTCTTTAGAGCCTTTGCTAACCTCTGTTTAGAGAAAGAAGAGATATCAATCAAGTGAAAATTGCACAAGTTTATCCAATACCAAAAGATATAGAGTAGGAATACAGCTTAAACAATATTCACCCAATAGCTCTAATCAAAACATTTAGAAAAGTAATAACAAAAGTGATAACAAAAAGGTTTGTTAAGATGTTTATGGAAAAAGGAGTGCTTAAGGGACCAAACTATGCAGGTCTACTAGGAAATTCAACAGAGCAGCTAGTGCATATTCTTAATATGATAATAGAAGAGGCAAAAGAAAAGAACAAAGAAGTATGGATATTCCTACAAGATATGAAGAAGGTATTTAACTCAGTTTCACTCAAAAGCCTTGAAATAGTATTGCAAAGAGTCAAAATTCCTAGAAGAATGATTAAATACATCTTAAATCTTTTTCACAAAAGACAACTAAAGATAATTATAGCTTATGGCTTAACAGAAAAAGTAACAGCAAGAGAAGAATAGATCAAGAAGAAGTCATATTACCATTAATATGATGGCTTTTTTATAATCTATTGTTAGAAAGAATACAAGAAGATGAAAGTCTAGGATATACAGTTGAACAACAAATTAAAAAAAGAATGCAATGTAATAATGTCATAAAATTCTGCTAAGCAGCAATTGCATATGCAGATGACACAACATAGCTTGCAAACAGCAAAGGCCAGCTACTAAAAATTTTAGAAATAGCTAAGAAGTTTTTCAAGATGAATAACATAGAGATTAACAGATCAAAATCAAAGCTGCTAATAATAAACACAAAGGTTAAAAGAGAAGAAAGAGAAGTAGCTTTTGGCAAAAGCAGTGTAAGAAGAGCCAAGAAACAAAATTGTCTGGTTACTGAGAATATGGCTGAACAAAAAAATGTGAGAAGTATTAGTTAAAAGAAAAGCTAAAAAAATAGTTAGTCAGATAATAAAAGACCTCAAATACAAAAAGATGACAACAAGCCAAATCATATATATAAACAATATAGTAATAATTCCAAAACTAAGCTATATGCTCCAGTTGACTAAAATCTTAGAAAAGGGAATACATAAAATACATCAACCAATAATATGTTTAGCAAAGCAAAAAAGCAATTTGCAAAGAACATTAAAAAATTGCATAATAGAACATAAAGATCTCAGTAGGTGTAGAACACTACAACAAGAACTAGTAATAAAGCAAGTGAGTGGCTTACTGTTAAGACTGAACAGACAAGATAGCCTAGGTTAGTTAACAAAACTAAGAATAACACAAGGTTGTCAAAGAGCAGGGTTGACAGAAGTTAGAAAAAATACTAGCCAACAAAGTTGAAAGAACAACTTAATATGTCTAATAATAATAAAAGCAAAAGAGCTAGAAATAAGCATAAGAATAAAAGTAGCTTATAGAGAATATTTGGATATGATACTAAAATACAAGAACTATTAAAAACACAGCTATAGAAAAGAAGTGAAATAGAGATAAATGAAGCAGATCTAATCTACCTAAACAACTGCTTGACATAAAAGAGAAAAAGCTGATTACATGGCAACAATTTAAAAACTTTAGTGAATATTTAAATAAAGGCACAAAAGCAGTTTAGTTTAAAGAAATAGAGTTTATAGTGCTTGAAAAGCCAACAAATAGGAAAATCAAAGCATATTTTAAGACAAACAGGCATAATATGCAACCAATAAAAATGGGTATAAAAGACTATGTCAAAAGATAAAAGAAGAAAAAAATAAATAATATATGATACATAAGATGATAGACAATTAGAAAAGATAATAAAGAAGAAAAAAAAAAGGTCCTATTAGAGCATTGGCAAATGCAAAATGAAAAGAATGAAATAGCAACAAGAATCAGCAGATATAATGGATGCACAGAAGAAGAACAGAAAGAAGACATTTGTTCATAATAGATAAGAATAAACAACAAGATCAGAGTGATCCTTGATGCATTGATGGAAAAGAAAAATAGCAAAATCAAAATAGCTATAGACTAGTTAATAGAAAAAGTAGAAACAGAAAAATTGAAAAACAATGAGCAGAAACTTGAAGAACTAATGATAGTAGAAGAGTTAGAAATAGAAATAATCAAGTAACAGAAACTAGATGAAAATGTTAAACAAGAAATTCTGAAGATACTAAGAAGAAATATATCAAGAAACAAAGACAAATACATTATATATACAGATAGTACTACAAATATAAAGACCAAAGAAGAAACACAAGGCAAAAGCATGGGTATAGAATGGATTCAAACAAATGAAACATATGAGTGACCAGAAGAAGAAACATCATTAGGATTAGAAGAATGGATGACATTAACAATAGCAGAATTAGTAGCAATATGGGCAGCAATCCTAACAATACTAAGAAAAAGACAAGTAGAAATATATACAGACAGTAATCCTGCAATAAAAAATATTAGTAGAGGTTTAGAGCAAATAGATAGAATAAAAATTCTTAAGAAAAAAAATGCAATATGGATAATGAAGATTATAGATCTGATTAACACAAAGAGTATACAGATAGAGTTAGTAAAAGTTAAAGATCATAGCAAGAACAAATGGAATAACAAAGCTAATAGCCTTGCAAAGAAAGAAACAATAAGTAATAAAGTAATACAAATAGAAAAAGTCAGTTGTAAAGAAATAGAGTACTGCCTAGAGTAGAAAAACAAATGAACTGATATACTAGCAAGATTGTTATGCAAAATGGTAAAAAATGCAAGATTAGAAACAGAATAAAAAGAAACAAATGCAATTAGAAAATTAAAACTGAAAACAGAGATTATGATTCATGACTGAACACAATTTTAAAAAATGCTAAAAACAACTAAAGGAGTGTATTGCACTACAAGAAGAAGCAGTACAAGAAGATACACATTTATAAAGTGCATAATAGATAAACTTTCAACTTTAGAAGAACTTAATAAAAGAAGACTAGATGTATATACAATAATAGAGTGCCAAGTATGTCAAGATAAAGTTAAAGAAACACAGTCACATCTAGCATCATGCAAAGAACAACAAAGCCTTTAAAAATGAATCCAAAAAGTAACTATTGCAACAGCCTAAAAAGGGTTGAAAGCAGAAGAAAAAACTCACATCCCACTATATGTATTATATACAGCACTCTTCAGAAAAAGTGAAGCTGAAGAAATAGAGATAAGAGAAGCTTTAATCAAAGATCTAATTCTGAAAAAGACACAAGACAGACTAACACAGCTCCTAAATACAAAGGCAAGACAGTAATTTGTAGAGACAGTAACAAGAACAGCATGGGATACGTTCTATGAACAGGTATGGAAGATATGGTATGAAAAAGTTAATAAATAGAAGAAGGGAGAAGGCATAACAACCAAAATGAAGAAAAAGAAAGTAAAGAAAAAAAATTCAAAAAAAAAGGAAAGGCAAATCAGCAAAAGATTAAAGAAGAAAAGAAACAGGCAAAAGAGAAAAATGATAAAATTAATGAAGAAATTAGGAAAACAATGTTGGGGCTTGTCTCTATACATTATACTAAGAATAGCTTTCTAAAATATAGAAACCTTCTTTAACTCAAAACACAATTCTAGAAAACTACAAAAAAACTACTAATTTTACTATAATATCTCAACTCTACTATTTATACAAAAATAATATCTTTATTAACAACTCTCATTTAAACCAATCAACATTTCACAAACAAACTAACCAACTAAATAATATTTACAACTTTATTTTTTCAAATAATTCAATGACTTTAAGTCTTAAAAACAACAAAATTCTCATTCTTAAACAACTACTCACAGTGAATAATCTTAACTTACTTCTTTGAAAAAACATATATCTTAGAACTCTTAAATCCTCAAGAGGCCCTACACTGAGCTGGTTCAAAATACTTTTAACCCAAATTTCTATCCTCTCTATCTTATACACATGGCCTAATCTTCAACTTCAACCTATTAATCCCTTTTTAAATACACTCAATCTTATTACACCTCAATTTAATAGCCCTAAAAACACATAGACACTTATATCTTATCTTCAAATTGGCTCATTGGAAAAATTACAAATACATCTAACTCTCAAATACTTTTTCAGAAATATCAAATTATCAATTCAAAAACCAACACAATTCATATCTTTTCTACATCTACAACATTTCAAATAAATTACAAACAAACTATTAATCTAAAATGCAAAACTCAAAAAAGACTACAACATTTTGAACTTAATATAAATATCCAAGAAATTGAAGCACTCCAAAACATTCATGCAGAGTTGTATAAACCTGCTCTACAGTCCTTACCATTTCTTTTATTACTCTCTTCAAAAATTATCCTAATACAAAACACAATATCCAACCCTATATACCAAAATTAACTCATAAACCTTTACCAAAAAATATTACTACTTAATTCAACTAATCTACACTTTTATACTGATGCCTCTATACTCAATTCACAAACACATAACATATCTACAGACATTGCCTAGATTCTTGAAAATGATACACAAATTAAATTTAATGTCTCTATACCCTATGCACCAAACTCTATATAAGCAGAACTCACAGCACTTATTTCCTTATTTCTTATCCTACCTACTAATTATCAAATCTACATTTATCTTAATAGTCTAACAACTATTCAAACTCTCACAAACTCAATACCTTACAACCACAACTCTCAAACAAACAAAATAATTAGAATATCATTCATATTCTAAATTACCTAACCAAACTCAAAAATATTAACTATATCACTCATAAAATCAAATCATACTCTAACAACACTCTGTATAATATAGTTGATGCTTTAGCTAAACAAGATGCTAGTAAAACCAAACTAAAACTTAATCTTGACTCCTTCTATCTACCTACCTTCTTTACTTAGAAAGAAATACTAATCACATACAAACTATGTAAATTTTGCAAGAACCTACTTTCTATTCAAACTTTCAACAAACTTCTTTAACTTAAACCACTATGGAATTTTCCTACTTTAAATATTCAACTACTTACTGAAATTATTAATTCTCAAAACTCTAACCCTAAACTATACTTTATTAAGAACAAAATACTTCTTAATAACTTACCCATAATGGCAAATTTGAACATTCTTTATCTTTCTTTTTTTAACCTCAAATTGCTCATTTTGAAATTAATACGAAAATATCATATATCTATTACAATGCTCACTTCACACTTACAATCCACATAACACTCTTATTAATAAAATTTCAAATACATTAAGCTTATTAAATCTCTTAGAAATCTCATCACACACAATAGTACAAATTCTAAATCTACAAAACTCTCTTCCAAACTCTACTATATATAATACAATACTTTTACTCATCCAGAAAACAATAACTCTTGACCAATACAAACAACTTTAACCTACTCTAAAAAAACTAACAAACAATTTCCTTATTCTTCTATCCAACTCTCTACTCAACTAGTTCAACTCTACTATTTAGCAAACCCAAAATACTAAACAACATAAATAGGAATTAGCATGAGGAATTACTGTCTCAACTAAAAAGAAAAACAATATTCGATTACCTATTCTACAACTTTCTAACTTTACTAACAATAGTTTCATATTTAATACTAATATAGATTTCTTTATTTCTAAAACTCTTTCTCAAAACTTTTCTATATATAATTGCTTTTATTAATTCTAACAACCCCAAGAGTTCCTTTTACTTCTTTCTGTAGTTAATGATTACAATAGTTAATTTAACTAATAACAGATAACTAAAGAATAATATCACACTAGATATTATTAGTATATAGCAACAATAGTGTAGCTTAGGAATAATTCTTACTTATACATTATATCCAATTGATATAACATTTTTCCTATTTGATGTTATATAATAATAATAAAAAAAAAAAAAAAATTCTGCTTGTATTTTATTATTAAAAAGTGTAATTATATTACCTTTGTATTTAGACATATAAGTAGTATTATCTGTTATTTATATAATATATTTGTTAGAATCTAATTTGCAATTTGTATAAGTTTTAATAACTATATTAGCAATAATTGATTTATTACAATGTTAAAGATCTTTCATTTCTAGTATAATTATATATAATTAATTTGTATTTAAATTTTAATAACTAAAATAAATAATAAAAATTTTACTATTATTTTTTTAAAATTTATTAGCCATTATTCTATAAGCAAAAAATTAATTTTTTTAATTATATTATATTAATTAAAAATATATATATCTTTATGTTATATAACAGGAGTTTTTATTAAAAATTACTAATCAAATTTTTTATTAATAAGGTATTTAATAACAATTTTAGTATATTTAATAGCTAATTAAAAAATATTAATTCTATTTACCAAATTTTTGTTGTTATTTTTAATTATTTATTTGTATATTGATTTTTTATTTTTATTAATTGTGATTAATTGTAGATTTTAATTTTTTTTATTTTTATTTTTTCTTTTTTTTTCGGTATTAAGGTGACCTCTTTGGTCCGAGCTTTTTATTAATACTTATAGCAAGTACATGTTTTATATAGATGGATCTATAATGAACTATTAGACGAGTGTACAACTGGCTATATGTGTAACTTTTCTATATTACCTATTTAAGGAGTCCG
>CAJVQA010005454.1:0-16121 GCA_910591915.1 Cetraspora pellucida | reverse complement strand
ATATATAAGAGAGGAGTATAATATTTAATCTATTGAATAGTCCAAAGATCAATTTTAGTAATAATTTGTAGTATTGAGATAGAAGGTAATGGTAGACTAGAAAAGAATTATGAGTTAAGTTTGTAAAAAATGTAATTGAAGACTGTGCTAAATATAAAATACAATATGAGATTCATATTTATTTATATATTTGTTGGTTTAAATGAAAAAGAAATTTAATAGAAAGAAAGATAGCTATACAATAAGGAATAGAAGTATTATGAATAGTAAAAATAAGGTTAATAAGAACTAAGTCAGATAAAATAGAAATAAGAGATAGTATATAAGAAAAGCTGTGCAGTTTAAAACTGTTAAGTGTAAGAATTTCTTGATATAAATTAGAAACAGAATTACACACTCTTCTTAACAATTACTATGACACAAAATCAGTAAAAAAAGGAACTCAAGTTTTTCCAAAAAAAAACAATAAGAAACCACCTAAACAGCACTAAAATAAAAGAAGTAGCAACAAAAAGTGCACTAAACAATCTTAGAAACTGAAAAGAACACAGTAATATTAGAGTAGTTATAAGAGAAAAGCAAGATGTTTTGAAAATTTTAAGTGTTGAAATGACAATTGTGGTGATTTCTATCTAACCCTGAAAATAAATCTGTTTACATTGCACAAAGTCATGTAATTTATCAAGCAACAACAACAAACATGTGCAAGTGGCCATATACAAAATAAATAAACCAATACACAGCAATAAAATAAAAGAAGATTTTAGAAAAGAACAGATTTAGCAATAGATAAAAGTTTGTCTGAAGAGTATAGAGAAAACATAAAAGCAATTTGTATAAGAAGAGCTTACTGGGCACTAGGCAATATACATAATAAGCACTTCTTTAATGAAGCAAGCAACACATATGTAGTGCCAGACAGAGAGGATGAGATTGTAGCAACACTTACTAGGCAAGATACAAATAAAGTAGCTTTTCTACAAATAGCAAGAGAGATAGTGGAAAAAGCTGAAAAAGAACAACCAGAGAAAAAATTAGATTCAGTAAGGCAAATGCAAGAGGTGGCACTAAGAGAAGGAAAAGAAATCCAACAACAGAATAGAAAACTGCAAGAAGAGATTTTAACTGTTCAAAGAAAAGAAGACACAGAGGTAAGTTTTAGTAATAGTGAACAAATAGAAACACAGTTACCCATCAAAGAAAAGAAAGTTGAAGAACAGATAGAAAAGCAAAAACTAAAGTTGACAAAAATAGCCAAAGATGCAATGCAAGATGTAATTAAAGACAAAGCAACAGAACAGAAAAGAAATCCAAAAATTGAAAAAGAAATTGACATAGTTAGAATATTACTTGAAGATAGCATGTGGGTACCAAATAGAAGAGACTGTAGTCGAAATAATAGCTTACTTGCTAACATACTAGCACACAATGTGCCAGGTACAATACAAGAAGAATGTATAAAATTTATCAAATGGTCACTAAAAGGGAATGAAAACATTAAAAAAATCAAAGAAGTCTTTAAAAGAGAAAACTTGTAGATTGAAGTAGACTTCGACTGTGAATATGATAGAAATGAAGCAATACAAAGAATTAGCAGAAAAGAGAGTGATTGGTACAAACTAATACCAGAAAAAAGAGAGAACAAGAAAGGAAAGCAAAAAGCAAACATCGAAGTACAGCACAAAAAAAGTAACAATATAATGACAACTGAAGGGAAGACAGTTAATAAAGAAGATGATGAGATCAAAGAAGACATAAACTACAATGAAATCAATAAGAAGCTAGATGGCAGTGAAAGATTAGCAATATAAAACTTGCCATCAGATATTAACAAAAAAGAACTAGAATATATTTGCAGAAGATTCAAAAATGCTCATATCATAAGAATCAAAAGATCAAAATACAAAGTGCTAGTAATAGTGTAACTAGAAGAATCCAGAGAAGTTGATATTCTGTGGGCCATACCAGTTAACAATAACAAACTGGTATGAGTAACTAGAGGGGAAGAGAACTATGAAGCAAGAGAAAACTAAAGGAAATACATAGCAAAGTTGACAGACTTACCCAGAAATGCCTCAGAAGTCCTGCTATTACGATGTCTGAAAAGCAAAGAAGTAAAGTCAGTTCATATCCTACCAAACAGAAATGAAAACCAAAGAAGAACAGCAATGATAATGTTTGCAACAAAAGAAGAAATGAATGCAGCTCAAACAAAACTGATTTTGTACAACAACTTTTGAGTATATTGGGTAAACAAAGAAAAAAGAATAACAAAAAAAAGAAAAAGCCTCAAAGAAGAGAGAGGAAGAAGCTGAGACAGATGCAACCAATTCTTTATTAGAGAAGAGGATATAAATAGCAAAAAAAGATATAGAAATAAAACTTTTACAAATAAAAGCAGACTTAAAGATAACTCAAGTTGGAGATTTAAGTCATCAAAAGAAAGAAATAACATCCAGAATCAACATAAACTAAACTAAACAAAAAATATAGATGCAAGAGAAAAAGAAAAGAAAAATCCAAGAAGTAGATCAGAAGATCTCAAAGCACAAAAGCAAGATCGAGAGTCATTTATAAAGGAAATCTTAAAATAAATTTGGGTGAGATTAGGAAATTGAGAAGGAACAAGAAGCATAGATAGAAAAGACCTAGCAAATTGCTCCTGAGGGCACCTCAGTTGAAATTATGAATATGGATAAGAAGATCAGAGACTTCCTACATGGGGAGAGAAGAGCATTTGAAGAATGAAGTAAAGAAAAATCTCCTAATCCAAAAGAAAAAAAAAGAGAAAAAGGCAAAGAGAAAGTAGAAAACATGAAGACAAGATACAAGTAGTTAAAAGAAAAATAGAAAGTAGAAAGAAAAGAAATAAAATTAGCTTGTTACAACATTAATGGACTTAAAACCAGAGGCTGGAAATTAGAAAATCTGCTAAGCTGAACAGAAAAAGAAGAAGTAGCAATTTTAGGAAGAATAAAAATGAATATTATAGAGAAAAAAAGGAAAATATTGCTACACAATCTGAACACAAGATTTAATGGCTACTGGGTTAGTGCAGTGTCAGATAAGAAAAAAGAATCAGGTATTGGAATTCTAATAGAGGAAACCTGGGAAAAACATGTTGGAGCAGTCAAGAGGTTTAATAAATACATGATGGAAGTAAGACTATACTTCAAACAACTAGAACTAGTAGTAATTAGGGTGTATATTCTACCAAATAATAAATTGATTGGTAAGAAAATTTAGCAGAAAATAGTAGAAATAGTAACAAACAAGAAAAAAAACACAGAAGTGATCATACTTGAAGATTTCAATCACACAGATGATAACTTATTGGATAGACAATACCCACAACCAACAAACTACAAGAAGCTGCCAATCTTTAAATGGCTTAAAAAACAGGAGTTTGCAGACTTATATAGAAAGCTGCATCCAACAAAGAAAGCATATACATGGTTCAACCAAAAAACAGTAACAAGAATTAATTACATCTGGTTATTAGAGTTAATCGCAGCAGGTCTTCAAGAAGCCAATATAGAGGAAGCAGAAGGTATAACAGATAGTGATCATGAGATATTGACAACAGTTATATGGTTGGAGCATATAATAGCAAGCCATAGCAGCACAGAAGTTAAATGAAAAAAACAAATAAGAACAATATATTTATATGAGGAAGCTAAACAAGAAGATTGGAAAGAATATGCAAAAGAGCTTCAAGTTCAATTAAAGTAGAAGAAAGTGCTAAAGCAGCTAGAAAATAATAGCATAAGCAGTAGCTCTAGCACAGAGATGATTAACCACATGTGGAATGCAATAGAAGAAATTATAATAGAAGCAGCAAATAAACAAATTCCAAAAAAGAAGATATTTAATACAAAAAAAAACAAAAAACAGCATCAGAAAAAATTATAGCAACACAGGCAAGCAATTGAACTACAATAAATAATCAAAAAAACAAAACTAAAAAGAGGCCAAGAGGTAGAGAAAGAAGAAAAAAAAGAAATAAACATTAGACTCAAAAACATAGGCAAAGAAGTAGAAGCAAAGTTACCAAAGCTACAAAAGCAATAGTCAGAAGCCTGGATAGATGATTTAAAAGGCTGGCAAAGGATTCTCAAAGACAGAAGAAAAGAGGAATAGGAACGAAATCAAAGAAAGCAAATAGAAGAAAATATAAATAAAAGATGTGAAATGATTAAATCAAATCAAGGGCAAATGATAGCGAGCCTATTGAACAAACCATACAAGAAGATAAGCCTAGACAGATTTATAGTCCAAGATGAAGAAGATATCAGACTTACAACAAAACCTAAAGAAGTTCTAAATGGTCTGGCAATCCACTTCAAAAACCAATTTAGAAAAAGGGAAACCAAACTAAGAGAAATGCCTAAAGAATGGAAAGAAGTATACAATCCAAAAGAATAAATCAATGAGTCTTAATACAGTAAACTAGAAGAGAAGATAAAAGAAAATGAGTAGGAAGATACAGTAAGAGAACTCAAGCTTAACACAGCTTTAAGAATATCAGGCATAAGCTATATACTAATAAAACAAGCAGGAAAGAAATCGCAAAAGATTTTAGAGCTTTTGCAAATCTAGTTTTAGGAAAAAGAGAACTACCAATAAAATGGAAAATCACACAAATCTATCCAATTTCGAAAGACAAAGACTGGAAATATAACTTGAACAAAATCAGACCAATAGCACTAATTGAGACCTTTAGAAAGCTAGTTATGAAGATGCTAACAAAAAGGCTAGCCAAGATATTTACAGAAAGAAAAATACTTAAAGAGCCAAACTATGCAGGTCTGCCTAGTAACTCAACAGAGCAGCCAATACATTTGCTAAATATGATAATGAAAGAAGCACAAGAGAAGAATAAAGAAATATGGATACTTTTGCAAGACATAAAGAAGGCATTTGACTCAGTCTCTCTAGAAAACTTAGAGTGGGCATTAAAAAGAGTCAAAATACCACAAAAAACAAAAAATACATTATTAACCTCTTTCATAAATGTCAACTTAAAGTGATCACAGCTCATAGTTTAATAGAAGAAATAACAGCAGGAGATGGAATAGACCAGAGAGAGGTGATTTCTCTACTGATTTGGCAACTTTTTTATGACCCTTTACTAGAAAAGATTCAAGAGAACAAATTGCTAGGCTACACAGTAGAGCAAAAAGTATTAAAAAGTACAGCTAGTAATTGTATCACAAAACATAGACAAGTAGCAATCGTATATGCAAACGACACAACATGGATCACAAACAGCAAGGAACAACTGTTAAAAACTCTTAAAATCACAGAAGAGTTTTTCAAAGCCAATAATATTGAAATAAATAGAGATAAGTCAAAGCTTATAGTAATGAATTCTAGATGAAAAAAAGAAGACAGGGAAATTATTTTTGGGCAAAGCAAAATAACAAAAAAGCCAAAAAACAAAATTGTAAAATTATTGAGAATCTGGCTGAACAGTAAAATAAGAGAGTCACTAATCTGCAAAAAAGTAAAAGGAATAGTTAGCCAAACAGTCAAAGACCTTAGATACAAAAAAATGATAATGAGCCAAATCGCATATATAAACAATACTGTAATAATCCCAAAGTTAGGCTATCTTCTACAGTTAACAAAGATGTTAGAAAAGGTGATTAATAAGATCCACCAACTGATAATCTGTTTGACAAAACATAAGTGCAACATGATAAAAACTACAAACAACTATATAATAGAACACAAAGATTTAGAAGACTGTAAATCACTAAGCCAAAAGATAGTAATGAAGCAAATAAGTAGTTTATTCATGAGACTTAATAGGAAAGATAGCTTGGATGATCTGACAAAACTTAGAATAGCTCAAGGATGCCAAAAGGCAGGCTTAACAAAAGACATATAGGACACCAAAAGAAGACCAGAAGAATCAAAGTTTTGGAAATATAATCTAGCCTGCCAGACAATAGTCAAAGCAAAAGAGATAGGTATAAACATTAAAACAAAAAATTGCTTATAGAAAGTATATAGATATGAGATAAAAATAAGAGACCTAGTTGAAGCCAAAACCTAGACAGCAAGTAGTAGTACAATAAACGAATAAGGTGTGCTATATCTGAATCAGCTTATTGATGTTAAAGGTAAGAACCTAATTATGTAGAAATAGCTCAAAAGCTTACAAGGACTGTTATGTAAAGGAAAAAAAAAAGCCAAATAGTTTAGGAAAATAGAAGAGAAAGTGTAATTGCACAAACATGCAGGAAAATATATAACTATTTCAAAACTAATAATTTTAACACCTAAGTACTAATGATTAATTGGATAATAGTATCAGAAGACAGAAAAAAAAAAGAGTGGATTGTTCATGAACCAATGCATGATTGGCAGTTCAGCAAAATATTTAAGAAGAAAGTGAAAAAAATCTTAATAGAACATTGGTTATTACAAGAAATAGAAGGCAAAATATTTACCAAAATAAGAAAATGCAAAGGTTATAAAGATAAATCAGAACAAACAATGGACATATGTGAAAAGTGGATAAGACAAAGCAATAGTATTAAAGCAATTTCAGAAACACTGATAGAAAAGAACAATAATAAAATTAATGCAACAATAGAACAACTACTAGAAAATAGATCAATGAAAAAATGGAGAGAAAAAGAGAGAGAGTTAGCTGAGTTAAAACAAATAGAAAGACTAGAGATAGAACTAATTAAAAAACAAAAGTTTGAAAAAGAGATTGCAACTTACTTAATAGAAGCACTTATGAGAAACATGATGAAAAACAAAGACAAATATACCTTTTATACAGATGGTGCATTATTTAAAGAAAGAAGTAGAAATGGTTTAGGAAGAATGGGTATAGGCTGGGTACAAGTTGGAAATAAAAGAGATTGGCCAAAAGAAGAGACAGTATTGAGACTTGAAGGTTGGCTCTTAGCAACAACAGCTGAACTAGCAGCAATATGGTTAGCAGCTTTAATGATACCAGAAAAGAAGGCTATAGAAGTACTAAGAAACATTAGTAGATCAATTCAAAACACAGGTGATGTCAGAGTTCTGAAAAAGAAAAATGTGATGTGGCTAATAAACATTGTAGATTTAGTCAAAAGCAAAAACATCAAAATAGAACTAATCAAAGTCAAAAGCCACAGTAATAGCAAATGAAATGACAGAGCAGATGTACTTGCAAAGAAAGAAGCAGCATGTGATAAGACGATATCAGCAGAGAAAGTCAGGTGTAAGAGAGTAGAGTACTACTTGGAATAAGAAAACAAAAAGGTTAATATACCAGCAAGACTTCTTTACAAAATTGTGATGAATGTCAGAATTGGAGCCAGTTAGAGAAAAACAAACCTAATCCAAACATTAGAACCAGAAACAGTGAACATACAACATAATTGGTCAAGTCTTTGGAAAGAAATGAACAGAACAAAAGGCATACATTGTATAACAAAGAAACTCAATACTAGAAGAGTAACAGTGATCAAATGCATAATGAATAGTCTACTAATACTAAAAGAGCTAAATAGAAGAAGACCAGAGATTTATATAGTAACAGACTGCCAAGTTTATCAAAAAGGTGAAAAGGAAACTCAAGCATACTTAGCAAGCTGCACTGAACAAAAAAGCTTGTGGAAAAGAATTCAAAAAGTAGCAACAGCAACAATATAGAACAATCTCAAAGAAAGTGATAAAAGTCGAATTTTACTTCTAGTTCTATATGAAATGTTATTTGAAAAAACAGAAGCAGAAGAAATTAGGAACAGAAGGTCAATAATAAAAGGGCTAGTCACAACAGAGGTTGAAAAAAGGCTTGAACAGATCCTAAATAGACAGATGACACAAAAATGCATAGATATAGTAACAAGAACAGTATGAAATACATTCTATAACCAAATATAGAGAGTTCAATGCGAAAAAGTGCAGGAATAGGAAAAAAAGATCAACATAACTAGCAAAATAAAGAAAGGTCCTTGAATAAGAAGAAAACCAAAGAGAAAAATAAAGAAAAGCAAGCTGGCAAAGAAAGAAGAAAAGGAAAAGAAGGCAGAAAAACTGAATCAAGTAAAGAAAGAAGCTTGGAAGACAATTAATATGCTTGTCACAAAAGGGGGAAGACCTTTCTGGTATAGCTTTAAGTAGTTAGATGAGCAGTCTATCTCTAACTGAGATAATGTAGCAGGTTGTACTTAGGTACCAAATGGGTAACTGAGTGATGCTAAACTTGGGTATTGGGAAATTTTATATAATTATAAAAATGTATAGTTTCAAGAATCTTAATAAAGTATCAGTGTAACTGCTTAAGATTAAAAAAAAAAAAAAAAAAAAAAAAAAACAGAATTAGTGAACATGTTAAAAGCAGTAGCATTTAAGATGCAGTTAAGAAAATTAGAGATTAAGTGGTAAATTGTTTAAGTAGAAGAACAAAGAGTCCAGTGTAATAAAAAACTAGTTTAATTGTATTAATAGTAGAGAGAAGAGTAAAATGAGTTGCATTTATGAAAAGTGTGAAGAACAGATAGTTTATTTAAGAAAATTTTAACATAAAAGGTTTTTAAAGTAAAAAAATAAAAGCTATAGGCAAAGTTGATAACTTTTTGATTATTGTTAATATAAAGCCAAGTGGCTTTTTAGTTAATATTAGATGTAATAGTAGACCATTGTTGAAAGTGAAGTTGAGATATTCAAAGTGTTATAATATAAGCTTGGCAAATAGTATAAATAGAGTGTTAAATAAGATTTTAATAAGATATTGATCAATAAATGAAATATATACAAAGTTGTAAGGATTGTTACTTAAAAAATTTAAAAAGGGTAGTATTTAATGACTATGAGCAAACTGGTCACCAAGATTGTTAAATGGATCATCTTGGTATGCAGTAACTTTGTGAAAAGTGAGTTGAATATTGTATGAATTAATAAAGTTAATAAGAGTTTGCCAAATAGAGAAGTATAAAGTATGAGTATGAGAAAATTTAGAAACTGATAAGCAGATACTGAGATAATTGGAGATTACAGATTGTAAGTTAGTAAAGATATTAATAAAACAGTTTTGGGAGCAGTAATGATTGCTGAAAGAATAATAAGAATTTTAGTTTTAAAAGAGCATGACCAAAGTTTAACTTATACCTAAAATAAATAAGTAGTTGCAGAGTTATCAACTTGAACCTAGCCTATGCCCATAGAGCATTGAAAGGTACCAAGCTCAATAACAGAACCATCAGTGTAAAATGAAATAGTAGTTAGATTATAATTAAAATTAGCAATAAACTGTAAGCTGTTAGTAAGTTGGCCTGACTGAAAGATGTAAAGTAATTGTTGTAGATTGATTGTTAATAAAGAAAAAAGTAGAATATATAGAGGATGTTGAATAGCTACAGAGTATGCAATATTAAGAAAGTTAATATATAGATTAAGAGTTTTGTTAGAATTAATATGACAAAATAATTTAGTAGTTAAATTTGTAAGAATAAAGATGGTGCACTTGTTAGTAATTGTATTAGAATTAAGATAGCATCCAGGACACATAGTAGTAGTATAAAGAGGAGTAGGATAAAGGTTAGAAAACTGAAACTGAAATGAACAGTACCAGTAAGTAATAAAAGTAAAGTTTGTAAAACTGTTATGCCTTCTGGCCTTGCCAACAATGATTTGATTATTGAGAACAGTAAATAACTAGAGTTTGGTATTAGAGTTAAAGTGACCAGTAGTATAAGAAAAATAGTTTGATTGAGGTAGGTTAAAATGATCATATAATGTATATTGATAGAAATAGTTTGTAGTAATGTTCTTAAGAATAGTAAACCATTGAGATATAATACCTTTAGAGAGTTTGTTTAGTCTAGGAGAAATATGTTGCCAATGTAATAAGTATAAATTATCATAAGTAGTAAGTTGATCAAGAAAGAAAAGTTTGTAATGTCTAAGTTGTCTTTTGAAAACAGGATATTTAGAATAGATGGAAAGAAAAGATTCAAGAGAAATAGTTTTATTCTATAAAATATAAGAAATGTTATAAGTTGGATTAATTAAGAGTATTTAGCCAATATGTTTAATAAGCTGTATAATTTTAAAATTTGTGATTAGACAGTTGGAACTATCAATAATTGAATTAGGATAAGAGAAAATGCTAGTTAGAGACCAAAGATTGTTTTGTAATTGTTAGATACAAATATGAGTAAATGTGTCTAATAGGTCAGGATTATTAAGTCATTTGAGAAAATTAAAAATATGATGTTGCAGTTGAATGTTTTAAATGTATTTAATATTATAAATTTGTAGATGTAAAAGAGTACTAAAAGATATTGTACAACAAAGTTTGGCTTTAAGTTTGACAAGGCCAATGTGCTAAGTGAAAATTTTATTGCAAATTGATTAATTGATTACAATATTTTGAAGTTAGTATTCAAAAATAGAGATAATCACTGTGTTAATAATATAACAAGCATGTAAGTTAGTAATACATTTAGTTTTAGCAATTTGAATTAGTTAAAAGAATTCAAAGATAAGTAGTTTTGTTTGTTTAGATTGTTTGTTATTCAAAATAAACCAACAACCTAAAAAATTTAAAAGGTATTTTAGAAGAGTGAAGAGAAAGAAGATGGTTATTATAAGAGATAGATATATAGTAAGATGAAAGAGTATTGGTAACCAGAATGAATTTTGAAGACTTAACTTAGATATTAGTCATAGCATAGAAGGATTTAGCTATAGATAATATATATAATAGTTCAAATTGTGATGAAGCAATCCAAAGAGTATCATCTATATAAGCTAAAACAAAGCATTGTTTTTGTAATAAGTTGAATGTTTAAAGTTTGAGATTAGTAGTCCAAGATAATTGTAATTTGTAACCAGAAGTGTTTGAATATATATAGGAGATAAGTGGATTATAATAAATACACCATAACAATAGGATAATAGTTTTATCTTGATCAATACTATTGTGAACTAAGTAGGATAAAGTTAAATCAAGATTAGTTATAATCTGGTTGTAATAATTAGTAAGAAGATCAGAAAGAATGTTAATAGTAGATAAAGGAAGTAAGAGGCAAGAAAGTGCATGTTTAAAAAGAGTAAAGTTAACAAAATCATAGGCTTTACTTATATCTTGTAAAAGTAACCAAATGTCCTTATGATTGCAAAAAGCATTTTTAATAAGATTATTAAAAATATGAATAGAAATTGAGGTACTATTGTTGGAAAGAGCAATATAATTAAAAGGTAAGTGGATGGAATAAGTTAAAATACAGAGCTAAGTCAATTAATAAGAATTTTGGTATAAAGCTTACAGATATGTTTAATAAGCTAATAGGTCAAGTAAGATTAAGATTACTATCAAAAGTATTTCATTTAGAGATAGAATAAATATAACTATGTTTTCATTGCTTAGGAATTCTGTTTTCAAGAAGGCAACAGTTAAAAAGAGCAATAATAGCAGAAGTGCATTGTGGGCTAATATTCTTAAGTATTTTATAACTAATGCCTATAGAACTACAAGCTTTGTTATTAGGTAGTTGATAAAAAGTTCTAAGAAATTCATCATTAGTAATAAGGAAATTGAGAGAATAATACTAGGTTAAATTAATATAAGGGAAAGAGTGATAGTGCTGTTGCCAGAAATTATTAAAAAGAGTTTAATTAATAGGTCAGTATACAGTCCAGTCTTAAAAATAAAATCAAACATGCTGTTTAATAATTAGTAGATTAGTAATAAGCTCTTGAAGAAGTTTTATATTAGTAAAATGGACAGGTTGATAGTAATGATTAAGAATATTGTTGATAGCCTGAGTAGGATATGTTGTAAAGTTAATATATTTTTTGTCAATAGCTTGATTAATTTGTAAAATACTAAAAATATATATATAACTAATTGTATTTTCTAATATAAAAAAGTTTTTTAAATTTAAAAAATATGATAATATAGTAAAATAGTCATATTATTATTTTTTAAATAACAGATCTAGAGTTTAAATTCTAGTATTGATAAAAATTATTAACTGTTTTCTGTTATTAGTTAAGATAAGATACTGTTACAAGGTTGCAGCCTTCTTAGTACAATACAATCAAGTAACAAGATCACCTGATATAGTAATTGACTATTGCAAATATATATGAGATAGAGACATAGTAGTTTATTTTACTACACAGTAGTAGGCAAATAGTTTGAGATAATAATAGTATATAAATTAACTTTTTATTAACAACACATATGGTGACAACCTTGTAAAAATTACTCTAAAAGGTGAATATTACACTTTATAATTAAAAAATCATTATGTCTGGATTAAAGTATAAAAACTTAGAATTGACAGAAAAGAAGAAAAGATATCTTTTATATATCTTTTTACCTAGTGGAAATAGTGGGGGTTTGAGTAACATCTCTTGATACTATACTTGAGGTAGTGAGAATTGTGTAGAAACAAGTAAAGTTTGTATAGAAATAGTTGGAACAATGTTTATATATATTTGTCATTTGTACTTAAAATACTTAAAGCTTGTATCAAGGTACTTGAGTTTGTGTAGGGACAGTTGGAATTGTGTGGATTTACTTATTTCTGCAAGTGATACAAGCCCAAAAAGAAAATAATTATTATTTCACTAAAAATATGTGACATTTGACTAGCATTAGGGCTAGAGTTAAGGGTTGGTATTAGAAAGGTCATATAGTAAAATCTGGCCAGAAATTTTTTTTATTAAAATGTAAAATGTGATTTTCTAGACAAACTTTTAAGTTACCGATAATGTTTTAAAAATCCTTCAATCTCACATTACACAATGATTGCACCTAATTTTGTGATCTATATAGAAAATTTTCCTTTTTGGATTTGTATTACTTGCAGAAATAAGTATATGCAGAATTGTGCAAGGACACTTGGGGATTGTGTTAGGGATATTTAAGATTCTTATACTGTAGTATTTGGCATAGTAAATTGTACTAGAATATATGAAACTTGTATAGAAGTACTTGGGATTTGTAAGACAATAGTGATATCATAGATGTTACTTAATGTCATATATCTGTATCATGCTTCTAACAGCTAATTAAAATCCTATTATCAAACTACTATATATTATGCTAATAACTAATAATAAATATAATATAAAATACAATAATAAATATATAATAACTACTAATACTATAATATATACTATGATATACTAATAATCTACTTTGTAACAATATTTGCTATTTGTATTATATTAGTATAACTAAAAGATTATAAAATATTTATATAATATATTATTGTATAAAGAAACACAAACTAAACAATATAAATCTGTAATAAGTTCTTATGATTATATAAATTACAAGAACTAAAAATATAAAAGTCTATTTAAAAAATCTGAATAGAAAAATAGTTTAAACTTTTGATAATATTACTATAAAGACTAGACTTAGAAAATGAAACTAGAATTTGTAAAACTAAATAACATATTAATTTTTAAAAAAAGAATGTTATAACCAATTAGGTTGTCAAAATTCTTTAAAAAAAAAGATTATATGCAGAAAAATATATAAATCAGAGATATAATTGTATTTATTTTTTTAAATTATTTGAAACTAAAAACTTAGTAGAACTTGAATTAAATATCAAATCAATAGAAATATATTATAAAGTAAGTATTAGAATTAGGATAAACTTTACAAGAATATAGTAGTTTAATAATAAGACTTGATTGCAAATATTAGTTTCAACTATAGTATTATAGTTTAGTTATAAGAATTAGATATAAATAATGCTAAAAGGTTTAGTATAAGATCAAAGATTCTTATATAAGTAAACTGCCTTAAAGACTTAGTAATTATAATATATTTTCACTAGTATTAACTAAGATTATTAATAAATATAAATATATAGATATATATAAAAACTAAAGTATTTAAATAGAAATCTTATTTACTCAATAATAATTTAACATTTTTTATAAATTCTATATAACTGTTTTATTATCAACATATCAAATTCAACTATTGCTGAAATTTTTAAACCTAATGAATGTTCAAACAAACTTAAAAAAATCTTTTGAAATAATCTGTTATATAAGAAATTTATCTTTTATACTAATGGATCAATAACAGATATTGGAACTGAACAAAGTTCAATAAGTATTAGATGGGTTCAAGTCAACAATAACAACCAAATTCTTTACAAATTCTTAGCTAAAATTTACTTTTGACCATTAGCCTATAAGACAGAGCTCTTCTCTATTTTATCAGCAATTTTAACTATATCCTGTAATATAACACTTCAAATTTATAATGACTTATAATCTGTTATCTCTAAATTTTACAAACTTTCTATTCAACTCAATAATTCTAATAAACTTTTCAAATTTAACACATGGCCTTTATGGCATATACTTCTAAATATTATCAAATTCTTTAATCTAAATATTAACTTTTATAAAGTTCAAGCTCATACAGATAATACCTTTAATAACATGACTGATTCTTTAGCAAAACAACATACATTTTTCTTACTTTTAAACTTTTAATATACAAATATTTATAATTCTTTTTATATTTTATAATAGGAACAAAATCTTATTGAACTTTCTACCAAATATTTTATTAAAAATATTTGTAAAGCATATATATGGGTAATGTGGTCTTCACAAAAAAAAAAATAATAAATGTGCTCATATTAATCACTATATAGACTAAAAATCTACATGGCTATACCTTAATTATAATCAAAAACCCATATCTAACTTTATTAGCTTTAAACTTAACTAATCTAAAACCTTTAAAATTAAAGTCTTTCTAAATCAACTATCAACATACTTTTTTTATCACAATACCTATCCAATTATTTTTTCAAATGTTAACTGCTTTCAATACAATTTCCCTAGCTCTCACTCATATTGGTTAACATGGTTTTTTTTTTTTTTGGTATTAAGGTGACCTCTTTGGTCTTTTGACTTTTATTAATCACTTATTAGTATTGTGGTTCAATGAACTACTACAGAAGAGTATACAATTGGCTATACATGTAACTTTTCTATATTATCTATTTAAAGAGTTCACCTGAAGGTTCCTCACCAATTGCCATATCTAACACCCTCTGCTTAGGTGTTCTACTTTAAACCCTCTGAATCTGTAACCTGTGTTAACATTACTAGGTCATACCCAGATATCCAGATCATTATCTCAACCTTAGAACTAATTATCCTTGAGGTAAACCCCCTTAGAGCCTTCTGTGTCTATTTTTACAGCTAACCTGAATATCACTATAGCAGAACTAATACTTGCAGTTAGGACTAAACATTAAATCGCTATGCTCTTGTAGAGTTCACTTAGACCTCAGCATCTACTTCATAGTATAACTCTGGTATTTTAATATACTCCTGCCTTTTCTTCTGCCTTTTTACCAAACTTCTAATTCAGATAGCCCATGTAGGACTACGACCAGTCTATCAGTATATCAGGTTGGCCTGATATTTTTTTCCACTGATTTGTTCTAGTGGCCTGGTTGGTGATACCTTTGAGACTCTCAACCCAGAGGTTCTTGCCCATTCAGCTACTAGGACTGGATACTAGATCTAGGTATCTGTTTCACTAGACTAGTCTTTACAGTAGGGCCATCAAAGATACAGCTACCTCTCTACTTGGATCTTCCTAAATGGACTTCTTGTTACTCAATTTCAATAGATTTACACAGCTACAAGGACTTATCTAGTGTTTGCACTGCCCAATATGTCAGTTTGCATTTCTTTGTATAACTTCAACATTGCACAGATGCCTTATGACCTGCCAGTCATGCTGGTGCAACCACTATTACAGATATCCTAATCCAACTGTTAGTAACAGTTGTCATAATACAAATATTACATAGATGATTATCCAAATTTTCGCTATTGATAGAATTTGAACATCCAACCTACTACTTGAGGGGTTGACAACCTGACCACTTCACTAGGTCACCACACCCCTATATCATATTTTCTTCTGATTGAATATAATCTGTAAACTTAAGATTTAAATATATATGTCAATACTACTATAAATGTAAATATGATAAGATATGCAAACAATAATTTAAAACAAGGGTGTGGTGACCTAGTGAAGTGGTCAGATTGTCAACCCTCCAAGTGGTAGGTTGGGTGTTCAAATCCCATCGACAGCG